>LLEY01000102.1:0-226057 GCA_001414485.1 Calycina herbarum
CGGAACAGCCAAGAATACGTGCCGAGTATGGTACGGCACAGATGGTTTCGGAATTGTCAGAGCCGGATCGGTACGGACTTTTGTTATTATCCGGCCCTCTTGTATATAGATGCCCTTACTCTCTCTTGAGGAAAGACCAATTTGGTCTTTTCCTTCGTATCAGAGCCTAGTATTCGGGTATGTCATTCTATCGAACGCACTTCCATATGCCTCTTTTGTAGTAGTATCCGTTTCGTGCCGTTACACTATTACTCTTAGAAGATCTCTTAAAATGTTATTATTTTATCTCTAATATATAGCTAGTATGTTATAAAGTCTAAATAGCATAACTATATATTTATAAAAGCCTAATAGTAAGGTAAATACTATCTTCTATTTATTCTTAACTTTTATTTATATAAGTCTATAAGTATTTTATTAATCTAATTTTATAAATCGTACTATCTTACTTAACTTGTCTTATAAGTATTAGCTAGGTAGTAGTAGATAAGCGTCCTTAACTATAATATGATTTATTTCTTAGTAATTAATATATACTCTCTTATCTAGATCGTCTTTCTTCTTAATAATAAGTATATTTAAGGTAATTAGTAACTTAGACTTTCTAATATATTCCTTTTTAATACCTTTCTTTATATAACTTTCTATTCTCTATAGGCTTTTCTAGTTATATAACTAAAGCTTCTACTTTAAGAGGTAATAATCCTCTTTTAATTTAATCTTATAATCCTATAAGCGATGTTTTAGCAAGGCTTATAAGTCTTCTAGGTTTTTAAACAAAGCCTTAAATTCTCTATACTATATAGGTATTTCGTTATTAGCTGTCCTACTAACCTATAGAGGACCCTAGGTAAGGTGTTCTAGTATCTTAGAAGAGGTAGCGCTAACCTTATTCTAGCCTTAAAGTTATAATTATAAACCTATATAATTATATTAACTAAAGGTTATTATTTAAGCCTTCTAATTAATATCTAAATTATATTCCCTAATCTATAGTATATTAAGTATTGCTTCCTTACTTCCTATTTTAATAATATCGAATTATATATCTAAGTAGTGTTCTTTAATAGTAATCTTTATTAGAATAGTTTATTAATTAATAATTCTATTCTAGTATATAACGTTTATTCTGTTAACTACTCCTAAGTAGTATAGCTTTATACCTTTAATTAGAACGTTTAGCTTCTTTTAAGCTACTAGAGAAAGAAAATTACCTATTATTTTAGAATTAATTAAGACTTAGAGTTCCTTTCCTCTTATCTTCGCTATTACTATAAGTTGATTTTCTCTAGAGGTAGTACTTAGTTCTCTAATTATCGGTTAGTAGAGTTCTTTCTATACTAATTCTATTTCTTAGTCTATGTTATATTTACTTGTTTCCTAGTAGATTATATTAAATAATTTTCTACTTCTTAATTCTTAAAATATTACTTTAACTTTTTTAATTAAAGCGACTATAGTATACTAGCCTCCTATTTCTAGTATAGCTTCCTTATTATTAGATAGCGTACCTAAAAAACTAGGTTTAAGGCGTCCTATAAAGTCGTTAGGACCCTGCTATTACTATAAGCTAGTTTCCTCCTATAAATCTACAACTATCTAAATATCTCTTATCTTAGGTATACTAGATAGTTTACTAGAAACTGCTTATCTTAGTCTAGATTCTTTAAATTTAATAGTTTCTCTTCTAGTAATAAAGCTAATTATAGTTACTTAATCTATGTTATTCCTTACTATCTTATAAGTAGTTAAGATAGTAGGATTAATTTCTTAAGTAGAGTATAGGCTCTAGAAATCAGGTTTCTAGTTTTCTATATATACTTATTTATTCTCTCTTTTAAAGGTTCTAATAAATACCTATGTTTTACCTTATTTAGGCTTATATATTCCTAGATCTACCTCTAATAAGTTAGATATTAATTCTAATAACTCTAATAAACTTATTAATAGTAGTAATTTATATTCTATCTAAAGAGGCAATTTATAATCTATTTCTAACTATATATTATAATATTCTTTAAGTAATAGATCCCTATTATTATTAGTATCCTATATCTTACTAACTTATAACTTAATTCCTTTGTTTAGCTATAAGTATATAGCGCCTGCTATTATATTTATAGCGTCTGTTTTAATTTACGTACTATAACCTCTAGTCTTAAGTTCTTTATCTATAAGTTCGATTTTTTCTAATAAAGCTACTTCTTTTTAAATAGTAGCGTTAGCTTATTTCTCTTTAGAGTCTTTCTTCTTACTATACTTATTTACTCTATAGCTAGGAAGACTATAGTTATAATATAAGTTCTGCTTATATCGACGATTTCGCTCTTTTTAGGATAATCCTCCTTTCTAAGAGTTTTCTTTTTTAGATTCCTTCTCTAAAACCTATAATTTCTAAGTAGTATTGATTTCTATAGGATCTCTATAATCTTTTTATCTATTCTTTCTATATTAATAACTATAACTTCCTTTCTTCTCTAGATTCCTTTTATAAATATAGTTGTCGATCTTAATTATGTTATTTATTAATTTATTTAACGTGTCTAGAAAATCCTCTTATATAAGTTTATCCTTTATATTATCTTTAAGCCTATAATAGAATTGTTTACGTAATACTTCGTCGTTCTATCTTATTTATATAAAGTACTATTGAAATTATAAGGTATATTTAGTAGCTAAACCCTTTTGCTTAAGTGTATATAAAGCTCTAACTACCTTCTTTTTTATATTAATATCCTTAAAAGCCTAGTTAATTCTATCTCTAAACTCTTAAACATTTCTAAATAAATCTCTTATTTTCTTAGACATTTAAAGAGAGACTTTTCCTTTAGCTGTTTTGTTTATCTAATAGTCTTCTAAGTATAGTTCTAACTAGTTATAAGCTGCCTCTTTAAAACAGGTAGACAACTATATAACCTAGTTAGTTTTATTTCTAAACTAAGTATAATAAAAGTTTAAGTAGAGAGAAGCTTTTATTAAGAACTTAGCTAGTTTCTTAGGTAAGCTATCGAACAGCTTTAGAATCGGAAGTTTCACTTCCTCTTAAAGAGTAGTAACTAGTGTAACTAGGGAGTCTATAGCTGGCTTTAGTAGAGTGGTTCTTAGAGTAGAAGAGGTTGCTAACATAGTAGCGATCTTACTTCTAAGTAGGTGCTTAAAGTGTAACGAAACTTAAACGAACTGTGACAAACCCAATCTGCTAGCCCTCTGGTAGTTATCCTTACCTGTAGCATGCACAGGTGTAGCGGATAATCAGAGAAGTAAGAGGTGGTTCAATTGAAGATCTAAAGCTACAGAAGAGAAGAGAAGGAAAGAGGAGACTTCTAGAGGTCCTATAATATAGAGATAGCCAAGGAATCGATAAGTTATAGGAATGTCGATCCGTTTGTAGAAATGGTTCCTGGCCTAGGTAGGAATGGTTCTAGGCCAGGCCAGGAATGGCAGGCTTTGCGGACGCCGGCGAGCAGCCGTACGCGAGTCACGTGCTCGGCGGTGGCCAGGTCCGTAACACGAACTAAATAAAGATAACTAAGTCTCGAAGGTTAGTATATAGTAAGAAGTATAAATATACTAGGTTGTTTACTTAGAAGTAAACTCGTTACTTATATTAAAGATGTTAAATAAGATAATAAGATTAATAACTAAAGTTAAGTACGAAGCTCCTATCTAATAGTAGACGTACTAGTCTTATATAGAACCTTCGTTTATGTTTAGAGTCCTCCTTAGCAGGAGTCTCGAAAATGAAGTCCGACTCTATTTCCAGGGCTTCTTAAAACTAGACTCTATTACCTAACTGCTCTAACCGAGTTATATAATATAACTATAATAAAATCCTTAGGATTACATGCCCTATTATATCCAATCCTTTCCTCCTTCCAGGGTTACAATAGTGCTTGTCCTGTCAGGGCGTCGCCTGGACTTCACTTTGTCACGTGCTGGCACGTGATTCGTGACACTAGACCAGCTCTACGAAACCTAGCTTTAGCGTTTTAGGTTATTATTAACTAGTTATAGGCTATATAAAACGTAAGAAAGAACTCGACCTTAGTAATATAGTTTATATAAGCCTTGATAAAGGTCTTAATTTAACGCTTATATATACGTTTAAGAATACTAAAACATCTAACGTCGAGTAGCTAGGTTAGATAAGACGAATAAGGAGGTAGGCAAAGAGTAATAATATTATATAACTTATAATACTCTTAGAATACTACTGATTTATAACTCTTATACCTATCTAGAACTAATATTTAATATAGCCCTTTTATATAACTACGAGTATACTTATCGAAGTGTTCTAGCTATTCTAAGCCTGTCTTATTATTAGTCTATCTATTGCTAGTTGGTTTAATAACCTAGTTATTAGGAAGACTGCCCTTAGTATACTAACTAGTAAAGTGATTTTTCCTTTAAACTACTAAGAATAGAGGGATGCTTAAACCCTCTCTATTAATATAGACAATTGCTGTAGCCTATTCCCGATTGCCTAGCTAGACAGCCTAGCCTCTACTACGTCGATTAGCGCGTATAATAACTGTTCTAGCATAGATAATGTAACGAAACTCAAACGAACTAAACAAAGATGACTAAGTCTCGAAGGTTGGTATGCAGGTAAGAAGTACAGATGCGCCGGGTCGTTCACTTGGAAGTGAACTCGTTACTTGTATCAAAGATGTTAAACAAGATAATAAGATTGATAACTAAAGTTGAGCACGAAGCTCCTATCTAATGGCAGACGTGCCAGTCTTATATAGAACCTTCGTTCATGTTGGAGTCCTGCTTGGCAGGAGTCCCGAAGATGGAGTCCGACTCCATTTCCAGGGCTCCTCAAAACTGGACTCCATCACCTGACTGCTCCTAACCGAGTCACGTGATATAACTGTAATGAGATCCCAGGATTGCATGTCTTACCACATCCAACCCTTTCTTCCTTCCAGGGTTACAATAGTGCTCGTCCTGTCAGGGCGTCGCCTGGGCTTCACTTCGTCACGTGCTGACACGTGATTCGTGACAGATAACACCTATTATAAAACCAGTCTCGTCAAAGTTATAGAAATCGTAGTCTTAGATCCTATATTTCGCCCGTATATTCTCTACTAGTCGAAACCACGCGCTAATTAGCTTAGGATCTTCGCACAAGGCTCTTTAGAAATCGTAAACGCGATTAAAACACGTCTTTAGTTCTAGACGTCGTTATATAAATCGTTATACCTTGTTCTTTCTAACGCGTTATCCTCTACGTAACTCGAGTATATAATTTGCTATATCTTCTACACTACCTAGCTAGGGTACAAATCCTCTCGTATCTAGATCAAGTATATTTTAAATAATTACCTCCTCTTTTATTATAGTTATTTTATGATTTACTAGCCAGCGTTCGCTAAGAGTAGTTCGACTAGCTATTCTATCGGTAAGTGTAGAATAAGGGACTCTATATAGCTTCGCAGCTTTACTACGGTTTATTCGTTTAGATGATCGAATAGCTTCGATAGCTAGGATAATTCGAGCTTCTTAGGTTTGAGATTCTATTAGGTAGTTGTTGAGAAAACGCGTATTAAAGTTGGAGGTAGTGGGGTAGGGAAAAAATTCACGAGGTCCTGATAATCACGAGGTCCTGGTATACCACGTTATAAGTAAGAAGTAAGAAAGAGAGTAGAAAAGAGATCTCGCTTAAGCTCCCGGCAGCCTCGGAGCCTACCCCGACGCCACTCCGAGCCTCGGCCCGGCCTGGTCCGATACGGCCCGAATACTCAGAGTACTACTCTGAGTTACTCAGAGTACTATGAGTAGAGTAGAGTAGTACTTAAAATCGGTTGAGTAGAGTAGAGTAGTGACCACTACTCTACTCTACTCTACTCATTTCTCACACTGGTATACTGGTGTTCGAATTTTGAAGCTCATTTGACATCGCGACTCTAGATTCTCTTTCAGCGAGAACATTTATCTTCATATTTCATTAGTTAAGTAACCTCATACACCAACCATTCCTCCACGTATAAATATGCCATTTTCCTTGCCACTAAGAGTTGAGAGAGACTCAGTACCATAAGTCATACCAGAAAACAAATCTACATCCATCACATATTACCACATCCCATAAACCCTAGGCACTAACCTCCAAACTTGCAGCCTCAAAGTCCTGAAAGCGGATATACCTCATCCCCTCATCGCCATTACTCCCCCCATCAACCAATAGAAGACTATCATCCTGACCACCTAATAAATCCAGAAAACTTTCCTCCTCTCCGGTCTTCCCATTGGCATCCACATCCACGCCCTCCATCACCGAGGTTCTTTCTTCCCCTCCGGACCCCTCTTGTCTTCCATACCACTCGGTAGAATTCCCCGTCGATCCACCCGAGGCAGAGGAGACACCATGAATAGAATGCGCATTCTTAACACCCAACAACTCCCTCGCAACCCCACTAACCTCCCTCACACTCCGTCCCGCCATCCCCCAGACACTCCTCTGACTCCTCAAAGCACCGAGTCCTAAGCGAATTCTTTCCCTTCCACTCTCATAACTTCTTCCTCCCAGTTTCTTCCCAAACCCATTATCCTCATATCCCTCCCTTTCACCCTCCCCACTATCCCCATCCTCAGAACAACCTTTCACGAAATTGCAAGCACTAACCTGAGCCATAATCGACAACGCCAAGGCACAGGTTACGATCGGGGAGTGCATGATGTGATTCGATGTTATAGCGAAGAGTTTAATTGAGCTTTCAATGGCTTCTAAGCTTTTCGCAGTGTGCAGGAGGATTGAGCGTTGGAGGGCGCGGGTTTGGAGACGGGAGGTTGGGGGTGTGCATTTAGATTTTGTTTCTTGGGAGGAGTAGGGGAGGAGGGAGTGTGGGCGATGGAGGAGGAGTTTTTCGCTGGGGTTGGGGTGTTACTTTTCAGATTTGTAGATAGAAGGGGGAAGTGAAGGGACAAAATGGGAGGGGAGGGACGTACCAGTTTACAACCATGTGTGCTAGGAACATTGTCTCGTCTACTTTTCCATCTCGGAGTACGAGGTCGATTTTACATTTCGGTAAGTAAAGAAACCAATTCACGAACTTCGCATCTACAGTCTCCAATACCCTCTCACCCGGTCCTCTTTCTTCGGAACCCAGTATCAACATCGAGGAAGCAGTACGACATCCATCAATAAGATAAGTGAAAGAGGAGAAAGTGATCTCATCTTCGGCAAACTCCCGATTATCGTGATCGGTAAGAGTGTACGGCTCAGGAATTTTCTACCAATCGTTAGTCTCAATATTCAAATAAAAGAGATAGGGAAGTGGGGAGAGACATACACCAGAATTAAACGCCTTATCCTCACAAGGCAACCCCACATCTCCAATCCTATCCTGCAACCTATGACTCGAATAATGACTTATCGCCGCAAAAATAGCATCAATACAATAAAGGGTCCACCAAGTTCTTCTCCAACTCTCCGCAATAACAGCATCGCCTCCCGCGTTTTCCCACGCGAAAGATTGGGTATCCATATTTATGGAGAGAGCGATATCGATTGCTTTATCGAGATATGCTTCTGCGGCTTTGTATTCATCTGAACAATGGATTGCCAGGGAGAAAATGAGAAGTGCTTGTACGGAAAATGCATTCTTGGGAAGGGATTCCTCGTTGAGTTTTTGGTGGGCAGCTTGAAGGAGGACGTCGGTTTGGACTCCCGGTGTGTAGAGGGCACCGATGTATTTCAGAATTGGGAGGAGGTGTTGAAGGGAGTCGGGGTTAGAGTGGATTCTTGACAGGAGCTTTTTTCGGGGGAGAACGATGGGATGGGCGTTGTGGAAGAATTCAAAGTATCGACTGAGATAGCTTCTTCCATCATCAACAACATCAGATATCGAAGTGCTTGTTCCCTCCGAAGAACCGCTATTATGTCGAAAAGCCGTGAATTTCCTAGGGTAAGGTGTTGTCAAACAGGTAGTAATAGGATTAACATGCGTCTCCGAAGGTTGAGAATCCGTCGAAGCACCAATTGTAACATTTCTCCTTCCTCCACTTTGTTGTTCACCACCAAGTAATCTTCCAGAACCTCCCCTCCTCGATTTCGTATAAACACAAGTCTTCTCCTCAACCTGACACCTCGTACAAACAGGTTCCACACCATCACACTTCGTATGTCTCGATCGACAAGCAATACAAGCTCTCGAAGCTCTCATTCTGGTCTTTCTCCTTCTATTCCCCAGATATTCCTCATTCTCATTCTGAGACCCGACACCAGTAGGATATTCCATCATCCCCGCATTCTGCGCCATCCCGGCTCCTGGATCCAACCAGAAAGTCGGGTCCAAGAAGAGTTGTGTATTGTCCATCGTAGGAGAGATTGTGATGAGTCCAGAGAGTGCATAGGCTATGATCACTTCCCTTGGTGGGTATGTATGTGATGGGTGTGAAAAAAACGTGATAGGGTATTGCTGTGCCGAAAGGGAAATGCAAAGTATCTCTTCGATGATATCCACCCTCTTCAATTAAAGTAAATAACGGCAAATAAAACAGGGATCCAAACTTTCTCGAGATTTCCAGAAGTTCAAAGAATCAAGACCCAAAAGTTTCTGTTTCTCGTAGAACCACGGAATCCAATGGAGTGAAAGCCGGGAAATCGAAGGACGATATCCTTTTGGCGATCCTTGGCGCTTATTAACCCCCCTGTTTAGGCTATGCATCAAAAGATGCATTCATTGGTCTCTTCAAGTCAAAAGCCGGTGTATGGCCACAACGACCTTGGCACATGGAAGAAAGCTGCATTTCCGTGGAACAGTAGGAATCGTTCATCTCGTGCCAGAATAATGGGGACTAAGCCAACACGCATCAATCACAGCTCACAGCATTCACAACACGGGTGCCTGCAGAACCCATGATCATTTTCTCAATCCAGTAATTATGGCAAGTATCGCGTCATAAAAACCACCCCGTCCAAAAAAAAAGCGATCGCTCAAGCTTTACAAGGTATATCTGAACCCAACATGTCCCTCGATAATCTTCCCCCCATTATCAGCCCTCTTATTCGCAAGCTTGAATTTCAAACTCAGCATTCCCACGAAAACGATTATCAATCCGTTGGCAATGATGCATGTCATGATTCCAGGCCCGTATTTGGGCGCATCTTGGTCTCGGAAGACGGTTGACCCGATGATGCCGCCGATTCCTCCAAAGCCGACGAGGGTTGCTGAGCAGAGGGCTCGTTTCCATTGTCCTGTGATGGGTGTTAGCAAGGATTCTAGAACTTGATCTTTGTGGAACTGGAAGAACGAGAGTACGAGGAAGTGACGTGCGGGAGAGGGGATGGGGTCTGTTACCTCTGATATTGTTGGCTTGGTACGTTAGGATTGCTGGGACGTTTCCGTTTGCGCTGATGGTTGCGAGGAAAACACCGACTAAAATATCAGTCAGTTAGCATGGTGTTCTTCCATGGCAGTGGTGTGGATCGACTTGAGAGTGGTTGTTGGGGAGTGGTAAGTGAAGAGCAAAATGAGCCCCGAAACGATCGCGAAAAAGAAATTGCTAATGGGTTCTTACAGTAACGAACAGCATTGTTCTTCGAGTATCCCAACAACGGCAGTCCAATGAGTCCTAAGACAGCATTGAAAACTACGACTCCACCACGAATGCGATATTTGTCTCCAGCCACGGCCAAAAGGTACATGGCAATAGCAGCGCATGCATACGGAGGAGCAACAAGACATTGTCCAGCCGCGACCGAAAAACCCATCCCTCTAACCAAAATAATGGGGAGGAAATACGCAATGGCGTAAGAAACAGTGGTGCAGAGACCAAAAATGAACGCAAACCCCCAGACTTTGAGATCGAGGGCATTCTTCAAGTATGCGCCAGCGGAAAAGGTTGTGGGGATAGCATCATGTCGATCATGTTGGATTCGAGCCACGACAAAGGCAGTTTCGCGCTCGTTGAGGAATTTCCAGGAACTGGCGGCTAGCTCCGGGAAATCGACGATGAGGAAATAAGCACCCAGTCCAAGAACACAGGTAATGAGTCCTTCCATCTATTTCCTTTCTATCAGCTTATGTTTTTGGATAGGAGGGAAGCTAGGAGGAACGAACAACAAAGATCCATCTCCAGCCTGCGAGATTTCCGAGACCATGCATTTGCATGATTCCATATCTGCAAAAGATTGTCAGCAGCCTTCCTCACAGGAGAACAGAGAAGCACGAACGCAAGAATTCCGGAGCACGCAGAAGCCAGACTACCAATGAGGTAGAAAACGGCATATCGCTTTTGTAGCTCAAAACGTGTGTACCAACATGACATGAGATATGCAGAGCCCGGGAAGAAACCAGCTTCGAGGACACCCAATATAATGCGAAGACCTGCCATCTGGTCCCATTTCTTCACGAAACCAAACCCCTGGATTTCCAATTAGCAATGTCACCCTCAGGAAAGGAAATCTACTCACCATCAAACATGCACCCCACAAAAAGACAATTGCAGTGAGGAACTTTCGGGGTCCGATTTTACGCATAACCACAGTCGCGGGAGGTTGAAAAATGACATATGGAATGAAAAAGAGCAGGACAATGATACTGTATTGCGGGCCGACGAGATGAAGTGAACCTGGTCCCTTGGCCATTCTATGAATTTGTGAGTAAACACATTTCCAGAGGCCGTTGATTGCTTACCCAGCTATGTTGGCAGAGCTAAGGTTTATTCGGTCCATCAGACTGCAACAATATAAGAAGCCTAGGGTTACGACAAGCCGTCTATCGATTCGATGTATGATCTTCTTCTGTTCGTCCGGAGTGAATTCTGAGATGACGGCATCGTTATCAGTGGTGGTGGTTCGCTCAACCTGCAGCCATATTGTCAGTGAGTTTCAACGATGAGGTGGGCGAGAGATGAAAGGAATATCCCCATGAGTACTCAGACTGGAGAAGCAAAACGGAAAGAGGCTGCTTACTTCTTGGATACCAATCTTCTCAGTATCATAGTCCGTGGACGAAACATTCTTCTCACTATCAAGACTCATGATGAGCAATTGGAAGTTGTGCGAAAAAAGGCTTGTAAGACAGGAGAATTGCAAAGTTTCACAAGGGTAGTGCTACCAATATGAACTGAAAGGTGGGTAGGACGACAGAAGTGAATTGGAAACACAAAAAAAGGGAAGAGCAACACCGAAATACTTATAACGATAACGCTTTGCAGATTATGCGGGGTACTATGAAGGAGAGGCGGGTCCCATCGTCATCCCTACCTCCGAACCCCATAACCCCATACAAGTACAAGGACATAAGTCAAGCCAAGCACTAAGGTAAGAAGAATTTCCGTTTTTGGAAAACAACGAGCGGCTGGGATTTGGAATTTGTGTAATCCATACGATCGTGACTCCACGTGGGCGGGATTTTGTCCCAAACTGAAAAGATGGCTTTTCTGTGAAGGAATTGTTTGTGAGTGTCTGGCCGAACACAAGAAATGGGAAGCGCTGGACACACTTCGTGGTCTTGGGACTTCGGGGGTAGATACTGATGAGGACTAGTCAAATGCGGAGAAGAGATAATTGATTGGATGTATTGTAGCAGGGGAAGGCCTCGTGGCGAAAGAGCATAAAAAGACCGAGGCTGGAAAGGAGGTGTTATGATGTGAGATCCAAGGACAATATCCTCAAGGTTTATCCCACGAGGAAAAGGAATTGCCATAGAAAGTTGTAAAATTGTTCGTAGCCACTCATCTTCCTTGTATTTATAAAGGTTGGTTGCACAGATGAAGAAAACGTGTGGATGACATGCATTTTCTCCGTCGAGGAGACGAATTAGAGAATGCGATTGGAGCCTGCAAGGAATTGAAAAGGGAAGGTAGCGAATACAGTAAGAAAGAGTGAGGTAAAAACGACACGAATCTTGGTAGTACAAGTCGGCCGTCTAGCTATAATCCTACCTATAGGGAAGAAGAGAATGTCAGTCTGCATGTAGGTATTATTGTCCTACACGAATGCGACGGTCTGGATCCGGTCTTGTGAAGCATCTGGAACACAAAGCCAATATTCCAGATTTAACTCCGCTAATTGAATTGAAACACTAGAGAATTCCCCAGCTCAAAATTCACTCCCGTTGTTGTTCGTTCCCCCAGGTTTCGGGGAGACTACTTCGGGCGCGGGGTGTGGAGTCTAGGGACGGCAAGCTGCGGGGAAACCAGTCCATTTAAAACGACTCCTCTCTGCTCTTCAGATTTCAACCTCGGGAGGCGCATTGGGAAATGTTTGGCAGGATTGGCGTCAATGCTTCTCGAGTCAAATGTTGGGCGAAACTGGGAGTTTTCTGATATAAAAATGAGAAGGTTCTGGTAGATGGGCTTGAAATGGCCGAGGTGCTGAGAAGCAAGAGCAGGGATTGCAAATGGAGGAGTAAGTATACGGCGGAAAGCCTCGGGAATCCAAGTTGGAGAAGCTGGCATTCGACAGGTGAGAAGGGACAATCTCAAATTCTCGACAAGACATTGGATTGGATCAACAATTGCGCTTATCTAAGTCTTCTTCGCTCACCAGAGCAGTTGGAGGAGAGTGACATCCAATCTTCCCGTCACCGTCACCGTCACCGCCAACGCCGTAAGTGGAGTTGTTGGTTTCAGACGGTCCACCAGTCCTACTCCTACGTTTCCAGCTCCTTCGCGCCGGCTTCTCGAGATTCTTTATACTCTTTCCACTCTTCTTTCCATATCCTCCGAAGCTCAAAACACACTTCTATGGCGATCAATATGATGATGATCCATTCAAGACGGATACCGTGCGCTTCACTCATCGTTGTTCGTAATATGCTCGCTATTTCTTGCGCGTAATCCATCTTTTCGTTGAGGGTTTTTATCCGTATCCCTACATCAAGCGCTTTTCCGACTTGATCATAATATCCTTCCAATCCGAGCTCATGCCTGCTATCCCAGAAGATATCCGGTAAAGAATCAGTCAACTCCGAGTAATGATTCAACTGTGCTCTCAATTCCAGCAACTCTCCAGTCTTCTTGAGCGTAAATTCTCGATCAAATGGGAGTCGAGTTCCTTCGGAGAGAAGTTTTGGTATACTTCTGGTAGATTCAAAGTATTTCCCCAGCATTGTTTCCAATACTGCAAGTTTGGTAGATCGCGCTAGGCCAGAGGAAAAGGCAATCTTTGCAAATGTTGTATCAACACTGCCAGATATATCAGTAGGTTCCAAAGTGAGAAACAAGAAAGCGGGTTTACCTCGATTGTCTTTCGGCTTGTGAGCCTCCTTTCCTCATTCCAAGTGTAATAATATCTCCCTTAAACCCACTGTTTTCTCTTGTCTTATCTTCCATATACTCGAGATTTTCCATTTCAATTTGCTCAATATGTGGACTTTCCGCAGCGGGAAGAAGGGTCTTGGTGGCCAGATCGAATACCACATCTTCTGGCAATGACCAGGCGACCAGAGACCCCGACGGGAAAACAAAGATATCTCCATTGTTTACTCCGCGAGTATGTATAACCTCATCAGACCCAAAGCCAGTCCCGTCAGGATCAATGGGGAAACCATGCGACCTTAAAATTCGAACTACTTCTTCCATGTCGAATTTGTCTGCGACGGACATAGCTGTCACACTATTGTTCGTCTCCCCCGGCGAGGACTTCTCCTTCTTCTGAATGGATTCCCTAGAACGTTGTGCCTCAACTGCCACCCGACGAAGTGAGTTCTTCCCAGCCGGAGCCCGATTGGCTTTCTTTTTCTGTAGAGGCAATACATCTTTCACTTGTTGGTCTTTCGATGCCGTATTCGTCCCTGGTTCCACCTCTTGTTGTAGCGCTCTGTTCGAGGAAAAGAAAGCTCTCTTTCGAGGCAATTGGCAGCTATTTGTAGCATGGAGAAGGCGAAAAGGTCGCGGTGCTGGGACACCATCAATAAGGGTGCGCCGGATGGAACTAGCGCCCAATTGACGGCCGAAGGACTGCATCGTGAGGATGATCAGGTGCAGGCGAGTCTAGAGATCTCGAGATCATATATTTTCCAAGACAAGGGCCCATCGCTGAGGGAAGAGAGATGTTGGAGTGGAGTGGTTTGGTTTGCTGAGGAAAGGAGAGGAGAGAAAATGTTTGAAGGCGCGACCGAGGCCAAATATATTGGCCGACGATGAACCGACGGAGCTTGAAGCTCCAGGCCAGCCCAGGTTGCAGACATCGTCGCACTGCTCTGAATTCAACCCTGCGAACAACACCAAATGTGATCAAGAGAGTATGCCAATATGGCGGAACCTTCCCAGAAACAGGGCGACCCAAGTCTGCCAAAATCCAAGGACCCAAGTGCGGGAGCCGTCGATTCAGTAGGCGATGAAGGGGACAGGGACACGGACGCGGTGCAGAGCGACAGCGACGACGCAGAAGACGATGAAGAGGAAGAAGACGACGAGGATGATGAAGGGGAGGAGGAGGAGGAGGAGGAGGAGCCCAAGCTGAAATACGCTCGACTGACCAGCTACCTGGCACCAGTCTATCGAAATGGGGATGCGACAAGTGCCTTTTTGGTTGCTGGCGACAAAATGGTGCGTCTTGATCCCGTCACTCACTATACCACTGTCACTCCAGTTTCCACTAACACATTTGTAGTTTATTGGCACACATAACGGCAATATTGTACGTCTTCCCCAATGGATATAATGGAGAGTTCCGCTAACAGACTCATAGCATGTATTATTACTACCTTCGTTCCAATCACTTCGAGTCTACCACGCCCATTCTGCCTCCATTTCCAGCATTTCCATATCCCCCTTTCCCCCGCCATTGCCGATTGCTGTACCAGAAGGAGTCAGTCGGATTGCTTCTCAATCCCAGGGAAAGAGAACACCCTCCATAACGTCTGAAGCCTCAACGTCAAGCCCACGAGGGCCCCGAACACAAGTGGTACCCAACATCCCTTCCAACGCCATCTACATAGCTACCTCCTCAATCGATGGGAAAGTGTGCGTGGCTTCTTTGGTGGATGTTAAGGATGTACAATTACGAGACTTTGCTCGACCAGTCCAGGCCGTAGCTATTTCCCCGGACTACAAAAATGACCGCTCTTATATATCCGGCGGACTGGCGGGCAACCTAGTACTCACTGTAGGAGGCCGAGCGGGTACGAGTTCAATGTCAACTACCACTGGGTCTGCTTCTGCTGCTGCAACTGGATGGCTGGGGTCGATAGGATTAGGCTCAGGTGCCGGGAAAGACACAGTTTTGCACTCGGGCGAAGGAACAATCAGTACCATCAAGTACTCTCTCTCTGGAAAATACGTTGTCTGGGTCAATGAACATGGGGTAAAGATAATGCGATCCAATTTGCATCTAGATAGTGCAGATGCTGAATCTGCCTGGAAGCGGATAGGTCATGTTGATCGACCATTAGATGATGGATGGGAGGAAATGGCTGGCGTTTGGAAAGGCCGAGTGGAGTGGATTGACGAGAAGAGCCTTGAAACGGATGAGGATGACAAGGCGAGGGAGGCTTCGGCAACATCTCAAGCAACAGCAAAATTAAAACAACAATCGTCGAAGAGCAAGAAAAAGATTGAAAAGCTCCTGATTGGATGGGGAGGTACCATTTGGATTATCAATGTGCATCCTGGTGGCATTGGGAGTGGTAAAAATGTGGGTGAGCGATCTGCTGGGAGCGCCGAAATCATTAAAATGTAAGATTGATCTGACCTCTGTCACTAACAAACTAACAACCTTAGTTTACGGATGGATTGCATTATTTCTGGGCTTTCGTTATATACCCCAACTTTACTTCTTGTACTTGCATACATCACACCAGACGAGGAAGAAGAGGAAGAGCAGTCGACCCCTAAAAAGGGTCATAAATCGAAGACTTCCACGAATTCAACAAGTAGCGAGCCGAGAGGTGGAATTCGCCATCGTCAAAATGCGTTATCGCCTGAACTCCGACTAATTGATCTTGGATCATCGCAGGAAGTTGATACCGATACGTTGACAGTCAGTCGATTTGAAAGGCTAGGTGCTACTGATTACCATCTCGGCCTTTTACCAGCTCCTCAAATACCCCGAGTACTCCAAACATCACGGGGTACTTTGGAAACTATAACTGGCATGGGGAGCGGAATGTGGAATGCGACCGTGAATGCTACGTCACTTCTCAGTTCAGCAGCGAGCACCCGCAGCAATAGCAGTAAAGGCTCTGACGGGAAGGTGAGTGTAAGCAGCAGTGCCAGAACTGTGGTAGCAAAATCAAACAATGTTCACCCTCACATTGAATCGCTAGGCATGAAAATATTCATTCATAGTCCTTATGATTGCATTCTAGCAACAAAACGCGAGCTTTCTGATCACCTATCTTGGTTGTTAGAACGTCACAAGAATCAAGAGGCATGGGAGTTGATCGATAAACATCCGGAAGTCATTTCTTCCTCGCCAGAGAAAATAGCGGAAATCGGCCCTAGCCCTCCAGACCGAAAGCAAGAAAGCACTGATGATTTCTATGATGATGGTGCTTCGACTATCGACTCTTCAAACAAAGTCGTTAACTCGGCCATCGAAAAGGAGAAGCGCCGCATTGGTGAGCTGTGGATCAAGCAACTCATTGACGCCGATGACTGGGTCACAGCTGGCAAAGTCTGTGGGAAGGTTTTAGGTACTGCACAGCAATGGGATGAATGGGTTTTCATTTTTGTTGGTGCCCACAAATTTGATGAGATTACGAGTTATATCCCCACGACTCAATTACGACCTCCACTTCCTTCCCAGATCTACGAAGTTATACTTGGCCATTATGCTGGTTCCAATCGGCCAAGGGTTCGGGATTTACTGGATTCATGGCCACCTGATTTGTTTGATATCAGCAGCGTCATTACTGTCCTTGAAAATCAACTCAAATACCGAGATGTCAGAGAAGATAGTGTTGAAGACGGACAAGTTGGGAGAGATTGGAGGATTGTTATGGAGTGTCTTGGCAAGCTTCATGTAGCAAATGGCCGGCCCAGAGAAGCATTGAAGTGTTACATCCAGCTTCAAGATGCAGACACCGCAATGGCCCTCATCAAAGATCACCATTTAGTTGATGCGGTTGCAGATGACATACCAGGCTTGATACTTTTACGTGTCTCAAAGGAGCAAAAAAGATCTGCTTCTATCCCAGAGCTCCGGGAACTCACTGGGGAGGCAATCGAACTCTTGGTGAACGAAGCACGACAAGGAATCGTGCGCCCAGAAGTAGTTGTGACACAACTCGAGGAAAAGAAAATGACCCTCTACCTCTTCTTTTACATCAGTTCTCTATGGAATGGTGATGGTATTGATGAAGCTCAAGGAGAGGTTCGAGACAGATTGGTGGCGGATAGCAAAGCGCTCGTAAACGAGCTCGCGGATCTTGCAGTTCATTTATTTGCTCTATATGATCGAGACCTCCTTATGGATCTTCTCAAAACTTCTACCTCCTATACCTTTGAAATCGTAAGTAACTCCTTTCTCCGAATCGAGAAGAGCGCACGCTAGTTGATACTAACTTGCAACCCAGGCAACCAAAGAATGCGAGGATGGAGACTACATCCCCGAATTGGTCTACCTCTACTCCAAAACTGGCAAAACAAAAGAAGCCCTCTACCTCATCATCGACAAACTAGCCAACGTTTCCCAAGCCATCTCCTTCGCCAAAGAACAAAATGACTCCGACCTCTGGGAAGATCTCCTAAACTACTCGATGGATAAACCCCGCTTCATCAGGGGTCTTCTCGAAGAGGTAGGCACAGCCATTGATCCCGTGAGATTAGTGAGGCGAATTCCTGAGGGATTGGAAATCGAAGGACTTCGAGAGGGTTTGGGGAGAATGATCAAGGAACACGATATCCAATACAGTATCTCCTCGGGTGTTGCGAAGGTCCTCAGGGGCGAAGTAGCAGCGGCTCAGAGTTCTCTGAGGGCGGGACAGAGAAAGGGGGTTAAGTTCGATGTGGTACATAAACCTAACGATCACCTCGATATCGCTACCTCTGATTCTCCGGCCCCGGCACCGAGTAAAGACCTCCCAGTTCTTTATCAACCTAAAGTCGTGACGCCGAGAGGGAAAAGCAAACCAGAAGCGGGACATTGTGTAGGCTGTCGGGAAGCCTTTTCGGAACACGAGGTTGAGACGCTTGTTGGTTTTGCTTGTGGGCATGTTTTTCATCTTAGCCATCTTTTGAATTTTGGGAAGGGGGAGGAGGGGGAACGACCGCTTACTCCGCCGGAGTTGGAGGAGGGGAGGGGGGAGTGGGATGCGCCGCTTCATAGTGTGGGGGGGAAGGTTACTCATGCTGCGCTTTTGAGGGATAGGATTCGGGATGGGTGTCCCGTTTGTGTGGTTGTTGAGGGGAGTTGATGGGTTGATGGGAACAGCAGAATGGTTAGGTGAAGGGTTGTATATAGCATAGATTTTGAGATGGAAATATAATAACCTTTGTAATTGAGTATTTTTTTTCTTCAATTAAGGGTTCTATTGTTGTGCAAGTAATACAGGATTCGTTTGATTGTTACCTACTAGCAAGAAAATAGGTATATCCAGTACCAGGTGTAGAGGTGTCGGGGTCTTCCCTAACTTGACCTCGTCCTTCAGTTCAAGAGACTTGCTCGCTCCTTCCCTCTTCGCACTTGCCACCACCACCTACCTTCGCGACAACGAGGGAAGGTACGCCGTCCACACCCTGGACAGCCCCTCTTTTACAATCGCGTCTATTCTGTTCTCTTGTGGTACAAGTCATACAAACCAATATTGTACCTCTAATTGGAACTTTGAAAATTCCATACCCATCGCGTCGAAAGGTTCTTTGCTAGTCTTGAAGTACCCAGAAATAGCAAGCAACAAAATTCAAGCTTCGGCCATCTCAAAAGAATACAGGTACAGGACAGTGGTGCGCTGTAACCTTCTGAAGTCCCTGATTCGCTAACCTCCCTGTAAAGGCGCCGCTGGGGTAAACGAGCCTGTAGGAAGGTATCCATACCCTGCTTTATAGATTAGATCACTAAATTACAGCGCTTGCTTCAGAGTACTGTTACAGGGCACTGCCCTATGGTTTTTAGGCGTCTGCATATGACGCACGGGGTGATGTTTGGTTCACAGGGGAGTACGCAATGGGGTTGAGTAGCAATGTGCTGTTGTGATAGTGGCCTTCAATTATTATTTGGAGGAGCTTTCAACGCTGGAAACTGATGTTATTAGACAGATTCTTGCTGGCTTTGGTTATAGGATGCTATGAAATATTAGCGTTTTTCCAGAGCTAGAACTTCTATGGCTCGGTAAATAGTAACTCTTAAGGGGGGGCTTGAAATTATGTGAAAACCAATATACATTCGTGCGTGGAAAGTGAAAGAGGATCTAGACTTATAATATGGCCTTTGACTCTATGGAAAGAGTATAGAAAGTTGTTACATAGTAGAACGCTCCCTTTGTAACACTCAGGTATAAGCTATATTATCTTCTTACGAGAAGAGAAACCATCAGATTATATATACTGAAATCTACCAATTTGAGAACAAACAACGCCTAAACCTGAAATCTATTTTATATTTACAATCTCAATATAGCCAACAAAAGAAAAAGATGTAGCGGATCGCCATGTTACTAGATACTCCCCGATACTCTAAGACGCTACCTTCGTCGCCTTTGTACGCAGTTTTACCAACAAGAAGACAAAACAATAGGTGCTAAACATGAAAAGGACAACAATCCCAGCGTCTTGCCAGCCATAATAGTAGTCCTTGATATTGAGAGTGGCGAGATAATCGCTTCCGTGTCGGTACTGACATACTCGACATCCCGCAGTAGCTTCTGGATTCTGGAGGAAAGTGCGGGAGCCTTGGCCGGTAGGACTCATATAGTCGGCGAGATAAGAAGCGCATGTTTGATTTCCCGGTGTATTAAACAAGGCGTACTCGGACTCTTTGCAATTGACTTTGACATCGAAAATTCCGAAAGTCAGAAGGGCATTCGCGAAATAGGTGTATGGATTCAGATAGTAAAGCCAGTAACGCCAGAAGACTTGCAGTTGACTGTAGGGCACCATAACACCGCAGAAAGAGATCATGGTTCCGAGAATCAAGGGATTGGCTAATGATGCAAATACGGCGTTTGGAGCATAGGCGGCAATCAGTTGACCTAAGCCTGTGTAGATAAGCTCGTACACTCTAGACACAGAATATGTTAGCAACAAGTTTAATGTACTGACACACAGAAATGGGAAGCCCGAAGAGAAGACAAAAACGGCGACTGAACTTACAAAATGAGAAACAACACTGCTCCTGCCTTGTTCGAATCCCCCGGCCACCCGATCGTGTAGTACCAACATAAGAAGTACAATACACCACAAATGAATAGATACGGAATCTCGGAAACAATCAGGCCGGTGGTAAATGCTACCCAAGAGTACATTTTGGATTTCTTTTCACGCACTTCGTAGATATCGCGTCTTTCGATGAAAAGTGGCTGTAACTGGTTGATCACTCCCGGTGCGATGAAGATAACATTCAGGACAGTGAATAAGTTCAACTGCATGTCAGCCACACTGTCACCAATTTTCCAGAACGAAAAACCACCAAAAAGGCCGAGAATGACGTGCAATGTGATTTTGTTGTTGACATAGTCTGTATTTCGATACAAGGAGACTGTCATTCGATGCGTTACGATCTTGATCTGCGTGAAAAGGCTTGTCGCAAATTCATGGCCATCAGCTGCAGTTCCTGGGGGCGCAGCTGCGGCGGTACTGATAATCTGTTCGAGTTCGTCCACTGTGCGTCTTGAGGGATATCTAGTCAGTACGTAATATCTTTAAAAAGTGCGATATAGCAGAAGAGACAGAAGATTTAAGGTTACATACTTGTGCTCTGGAGAACCCAACCAGATCTGGTTCCAATCCTTCCCTTTCGACAATGTTCCCGAAACAACATCAATCATATGCTCCGCTGGGTTCGTACTGGGTGGGCATGGTGCGCCATAGCGAGCAAAGTAATCTTTGATGGTTGTCGAGTGGTCTCCAATCTCTCCAAAGTACACAGTCTTTCCACCTCGTGCCAATAACAACAATGTATCAAACTGAGCAAATAGGGATGCCGAAGGTTGATGAATAGTAACCAGGACAGCCTGTCCAGCATTTGCTAGCTTCTTCAGGAATCTAACTGTATTGAAGGCGGCCTGACCATCGAGACCAGATGTAGGTTCATCCAAGAAAATAAGAATCCTCGGCTTTGAGACCAGTCTAGGCAACGTGGAAGGTCAGTAATTTCTCAATGAAGACCCTCTGGGTGGACATTAAAAGCAGCAGTAAATGATAACTTCATTAAACCACTTTGGAACGATTGTTCCAAAACACCAGGGTTAATAGTCCCAAATTGTTCCAAATCCTAAGGATAATTTGCTTGAATTACCCTAAAAATCTGGAACAATGAAGACTAGGTAGGAACCTGACGTATTTATCGCCACTTTTTTTAATGTCCATTGCGAGGGGATTTTGTTAGTAATGTCTTCGGATTTTGTCTCAACTTACTCGACACCAATAGTTAATCTTTTCCGCTGTTCGATGGAGAGTCCCGCGCCAATTTTACCGATTAAACTGTGCTCTATATCTTGCATTTCGAGAAGGTCAATGATAGTATTGACATATTGCAGCTTCTCCTCGCGCGGGACATCCCTAGGTTGTCGAAGTAAAGCTGAGAACTCTAGTGCTTCCCTCACTGTTGCCAGAGGTTCATGGACCTGAAACAAATTAGCTTTCGGAAAGAAAATCGACAAGAAAAGGCTGAACAGGAAGAAGCTTGTTCAGAAGCTATTGCCCAGCAAAAAAAAGAGACCCACATCAAGCTGCTCGCAATATCCAGCAGATCTCTGGAAGTCTACCCCAAGCGGTCTTCCATCTACCATAATTGATCCATGGATGGTCCCATCAGTTTTTCGCTGTGCTAAAACGTCCAGGAGTGTGGTTTTCCCAGCACCAGAGCTCCCCATGAGAGCTCCCAGCATACCGGGTTTCACCCAGCCCTGCACATCATCAAGAAGGACACGATCGCCGCTGGGTGTCTTCACTGTATAAGTGAGATTTTTCCACGTGAAAACTGAGGTGTTCCGAACCAACTGATTTCCGAGAGTCGTTGTGTCGTCATCAGAGAAGGCTGCTGCGGCATTTCTCTCTTTGAGATCTTTCTCTGTTGCCCCCGATTCGGCGTCCTCGGGTTTCGGTTGCTTGGAGGCATTCTCTCTGGGAATTAGGCTTCCGCTTTTGGTGCTATTCGATTGCCATCGGTTGGTGAAGACAACGGTGATGAAGACGAAGAGTGCCCACCAGGCCCAGACAACTGCGGAAAATCTCAGAGTCAGTATTGCCATTTCTAGAAGTATGTTTGAGGAAGTAACAAAGTAACTGGGAGAAAAAAAGAGTTATATGAGGAGGAAACAGTGTCGAACTCCTCCGGAAACAACCTGAAAAGGGGAATAATAACTCGGAGAATACCCACTTCCGAAGTTCCTCCAAATATTTGAGTGGCTATACGCTAGAGATTCTAGATATTGGTCACCTGTAATACTGGTAGCGCCTTGGAGAGCCCCAGGAATGCCTGTGCAGGATTGAAATTGAGATTCGTTGTATCCGGGTCCATTTGGAGCGAGATTCACACCAACACAAGGTATGATTTGGCCGTGAAACTCATTTGCCATCAAGGACTGAAATCCGTACGCAAGCGGGTTCAACCAATATAACCAACCGAACCATGGAACCATATTTGGACGAGAAATCTGGTAGCCTCCATATAACACGAAAATGGTGAACACAAATCCTGAAACCTTGGAGGCACCATCAAAAGTCCCAAAAGCTGCTCCAATTGCTCGAAACTAGATACCGATATTTGAATTAGTATACGATGTAGCGAATGAGCGAGTTTTTCGGTAACTCATTCATGGGTTTGCAGCTAGTACAACTCATGAACCAGTCGGTGTAGATATTCGTGGAAACATTGTGCTAGATTATCTCGAAGAATCACTGATTATTCCAAACCACTTCGCACAATTTGAGTTTTTGTGCGAGCTGGCCTCGAATAATGAGCATTTAGACTTTGCTATTCTCCCAGCTCGTTCGTACAATGATGTAAACAAAATGCTTGATCTCCGCCACGAATACCTACACCCCCTGGTAATGTAATATTTGAAAAGGGAAATAAATTCAGGTACGTACCATTGCTGTAATGCTCATGGTTACACTGAGAGTAACGATCCAATAGGTAAAAAAGGCCCCTGCGTCGATTTTCAACGCGGATAGAAAGTAGAGAACGACGCTGAAAATGGATACTTGAAAAATTAGAACTGGTATATCGGTAGCTATTTGTGCAATACAAAAGGCGGCGGGATGATAGAACGCAAAGGCCTTGTGCTTAGCCAGGACAGGTCTTCCAGTAAAAGAGTCAGTGACCTCCGACATAGCAACCAGACTGTTGTAAAGTAGTGCGAAGAAAAGAGATCCACCCTTTAAAAAGAGGCCTTCGGTGTTGTTAGGCGCGTTGTAGAACAAGGATCCAACGACTAGAGCTTGTACGAGACTGGCTGTTTGTTTGATGATAAATGTAGATTTATCACCCCACAGGATTTGGTATTGTCTGATAATGCAAGCTCGAATCTGTGTAGTAAAACTTGCCGTTAAAGGAGAGTTTTTGGGCAGGCTCTCGTGCTTGTCATGACTAACGGCTGTCTTGAAATCGTCTGTTTGAGCAACTGGCGCTGGTCTTGTCGGGTAATCGTAGTCTTTTTTCATCTCGCTTATGAGTGATGTATTCTCATAGGCCTGGCGGATGTCTGTCGCAGTTTTCGGAAATGTGTTTTCGTGGCCAGGAATAATTTGTCGTTCGGTAGGGACAGTGACGCCAGTGAGAAAGTCACTCGTGTTAGCAGCATCCTCACAAACAAATCCAAGTCCTTCCATGAAAGGACGAGCGTCTTTCATAGGGCCATAGAAGATTTCTTTCCCCTCGTCCAACACAAGAACTTTATCGAATAGCTCGTAGATTCCGTTTCCAGCTTGGTAGAGCGTGACGATTGTTGATAGACCAAGAACATCTGTCATTGCTCGCAAAGCCTTTGCCCATTCGAGAGCGGTACCTGTAGGATCGATTAGCATAGTAGGCAAAATTTGAATGCTTTGACAGAGTTCACAGAAAGTCGGCGTAGGTAACACCAAATTTACTTACTAGCGTCAAGTCCTCGTGTACTATTGTCCCAGCAGTAAACACTACCTCTTGTGGCTAGGCATTCGATAATCGAAACCCGTTTTCTTTCGCCACCTGATACACCACGGACAAACCTGCAACAAATTAGCACGTGTTTTTCTTGTCGACTCAGGAGCCGGAGCAGTAAGGATAAAACTTGCTCCCGACCATTAATAATAGGAGTTAAACAGGGGGAACAAAGGGGAAATTTGCATACTCGTTCCCAACTTTAGTGTCATATGTATGTTGTATTCCCATCGACTTTAGTAAGAAGTCTCGGGAATCAACTTGAAATTCTTCCGAAGTCTCGTTGTTAGATGGAAGATGGAAAGGGACTTTCATCCTAGTAGCGAAGTCAATGGTCTGGCCAACTGTGAGAGTTGGAAAGAACAGTTCATCCTCCGTGTTCATGATTATCGAAGACCTGTACTTCTTCGCTTCGTTGTGATCCATACTGCCAAAGCTATATGGCATCTCGAGTTAGCATTGGTTGTTCAGAGCAGACTCTCTAGCATTACCAAACCAAAAATGACAGAAATAGAGAGTGGACACTTACTTGACATCCCCTGTAACTTCAGCATATCCATCTCTGTAATTTGCCAACATCTTCAATAAAGTGGTACACCCAGAACCTGGGCGGCCTAGTACAAGTAACATTTCCCCTGGTTTGACGCAACCGTGACTGTTATCGAGGATTGTATTGAGTGATGCCTTATGTCGAAGTTCCTTAATCGATTGGATGAAATTGAACTGTGACAGTACATTCTCGTTATACGCTGCATCCGAGTTGACTCCCTTGACGGTCAAGTTTTTCCAGGTAACTCCCAACTTTCGATCCTTGAGATTGTCTGCTCGCCCTTGCTGATGGAGCATCTTAACTTCAGGCATCATTTTCCAATCGTCTGCCTTGCTGATGGGGTATGGATCTTCTTCGACAACATCGTCCTCGTCGTCATAAAACCGATTTGTACGATGTGAATGGGTGCTCCGCCGGGAAAGTGCCTTCATAATTACATCTCCTGTTCCACTTCCTAATCCAAAGCCGTTCGTGGCCATGACAGCTGTCTTAAGGCAATTGCCGCAAAATGGTTCCGGGCTGAAAAGAAGGGAGGGGTGAATAGATAGAGTGGCCTCGATTGTTTGAGGAAAGCTTTCTCTTTATGGGCAGTGACCTATCCGTCAATCCCGACTTCCCATGAGGCTTTGCCATCCTGATGGACCTCGTTGTGGGCATCCGGCTCTGTTGAGATTTACGACGGGCCAGCCCCATATATCCGAGATCCATAGTTACTAAGGTACCTAAGGTACCTGGGCCCGGCGCCTTATCGACTGCTCTGGAGGGAGAACCGTCTCCGCCTTTTAAAATTTCCATTTTGTACGAGGCGAAGGGAGCATGTTGTGTTGAAAGGGTGGTGTTGTTAGAAGCACACGTTTGTCCACAGAAGCCCAGAGGTTCAGGTTCCCCATGGTCACGTGCCACATCGACTTGTCCCCTTTTCGCGGCTCTCCTCACTGTAAGACTCAATATTCGGTTCAGCCTACATATGGGTCATACCAACATATCAAAAGTGTATCCTACTTGGGAAAGCCACGTTGGTCCACCTTTATCTCTCAAGTTGTTCTGCAAGGCTCCACACATATATCCGTCCTTCCGAGACCCGAAGAAAATTGGGGTTTCCAACGACGCCTCCCAATGAATGACGACCTGCTTTCTCAGCATGAAAATAATTGACCTCCGTGGTGTTCCGTATTTCCGGATGTATATAAACTCGGCTTTGGTGTCGGATCTCTTGGGGGAGGAGATGATTAATTTCCGTTTTTCTCGACAGCCCTGAGCCTCCTTTCCATTTGCCTTACACGATGAATACTGAAGCATCCGGTCCGTGGATACAATTAAATTCCCCACTCCACCTTGCTGAGAAATGCTGACCGGTTTGGTGTAGGTACGTCAGGAAAGGGAAAAGAGCCTCCAAACCGAATTTCAAAAGCTTGCCAAGAATGCCGGAGACGCAAGATTAAATGTGACGGCCATTCCACATGCAAGAATTGCGAATTGTCATCTGCAATATGCTCGTATCGTGCCACAGTTCGGCAGAGGAGGCTAGGCACACGAATGGCAAGTTCACATCCCCTCCAGCCTGGTCAGATGCATCAACCTTCGTCAGGTGATACGCCCCCTCCGCCGAAGAAGCTTCCAATCGGACAAGGGCATCCCACAAACCATTTATCTGGCACCGCCGTACCACGAGAATATCACTCACATGGCATCAACAGTAGCATTTCCGCAACTCATATTGCGTCGTCGTCCTGTATTCTCCAACTCTACTATGGCGCCTCGTCCAACTTTAGTTTCTTGCAACAGATCCACCATTCTCTATCCGGAGATAGACATCTATCTAGAGCAAATGATGATGTCCGAGAGGGAGGAGCTGAATTGGACCTCTATGGACAACGCTCGTTATTCTTCGGGACTTCTGACACGAAGAACCATCTGGGTGGCCAAATACCTGACTCGCCTGTAATGCTTCTATCAGAGCAGGTAGTGGAGCGTTTTTTGGTAGATTATATTTCTACCTTTCACCAGCTTCTTCCGTTTACTTCAATAGAAGACCTTACACAGAAGACCAGGGAGTTGTTTTCCAATCCCGGTCTAAATAACCTCAATACTACTAACACCGCATGCTTGATGGTCGTCTTGGCGATTGGTGCAACCATGAAAGAGGATAGTGGGTGGGCAGAAGTTTTGGCTGAGAAAGCCAAAAATATTGCCAACAGCATTGGACAGGTGGTGAACCTGCAGGCTATTCAATTATATTTGCTTCTGATAAGTCTGCTAAGAATCCCCCCATGGGCTAGGCTGACATAAATTTACGCACACTACGAGACAATTCTCGGTCGCCCAAATTCGTCTTATTTATATCTTGGTACTGCTGTACGAAGAACCTTTGCTGCTGGATTGCACCGCGATACATCAGTTCATGAGACGAATCACCAAGAGCGGCGAACCACAATCTGGTGTCTTTACTTCTTTGAATCGTAAGCATTCCCGCCTGGATATTGAGCCTGAATGACTTATTCCCTAGTCTCACCTGCTTTACACTCGGGAGACCAAGTTCTCTCGCAAGAAAGGATATCGGTACACCCTACCCAGAGAACCAACCTTTCATCTTATCTCTGATAAAACTGTCGAAGATCATTTCTGATTCGGCAGAATTGATGTACTCATCCCAACAATCTTCACTTCTGGACCTCTGTCGCAAAGCCCAAAGTATTCATCAGGAACTCCGAGATTATGCTTTCGATGTCCAGGAAAGGCTGGGGATTTCTCTTGGCCGGTTCCCGGAGACTGAGAAGTTGGACGTCAAGCAGATTTTGTTACAGAACCGTAGGGATAGTTTAACTGTATAGCAATTGACATTACTGACGAGACACAGTATATTACAATACATTGATTCTTACTTTCCGGCCCTTTCTGATCGCACATGTCAATCACCAGAAATTCTCACACACATTCGGGAACGAAGCAACCAGCATTCCTGATACTCTTTCGTGGCTAGAGGAACCTTGTGGCCAAGCCGTAAATGCAGCTCGAGATCTCATTCGTTTCCTCGCCAAAGCCATCGACCAGAACGTCGTGACACGAGGGCTTCAATTTTTCTGCTATTACCTCGAAGGTGCCTGTTTTCTTCTAATCTACGATGCCCTCCGCTCCTGGGACGCCAAAGAACGCAACATCTCAGAAGTGAAAATAGGTCTGCAATGTCTCTCGAAGCTGGTCGCCGGCACCGGAAGTATGACGAACATTTACTCTATCAAAAGACTACTCGAAGCTCTCGAGAAAATTCAGTTAGACCGAGCTGATCGTATTGAGACTGCTATGGCGGGTAGTATACCAGCACCACCACATGGCCAGGGATATGATTTACATCATCATTTGGACCTTGATGGATTGCACGATCGTGGTGGTGTTGGTGAGATGCCGTTGGATACATTGGTAAATTTCCCTGCTGGGTGGGCGACTTTCCAGAGTGGCTCTTATTTGAGCAAGAATGCCATTCCAGAGCCAGAGCAGTTTAATCCCGATTTGAGTAACTTTAATTGGGAGTTTGACAACTTTTTAGCTGATGTAGAATAACTTATATAATATAAACTCCAAGCCTACCTTGGAGGGAGCATCCGGGTGTAAGCAAACATCCGAGCAGCCCTTTTTGTAAATTCAGTTGTACTTTGCATTTATGGATTAGGGAAAAAAGTCAAAAGCGCACCCCGCATCGAGTACCGGTACTCGTTTATTGCTTATTTAAAAGCGGAGATACAGCTATATCCTTGAAGCGATCATCTTTGCCAGAGAAATCGATTGTACGATCATCCTCGCGCCTAGTGCCAAGTAGCTGATACTACTCAGCGCTCATTTCGTAACGCTTCTTTGGGCTGCGTTGAGGAATTATTGAGTGAGAAATGTAGACAACAAAAAACAAAATATGAAATTCGTTGCCCCTTTTTAGCAGTTGTTTTAGAATCTACTGCGACTACTCCAGGTTTCTAAAACTATCGTAAACTTCATCTAAGCCTTAGCGAGAATAATTCGGTGATACTTGAATAAGCTAAGCACCTATGGGTGGACTTTGATTTACAATCTTCTAGACATAACTACTTCTTATACTTGGTATAAATTAGACTCCCAGAGGTCATTTTAAAGTAAATCTAAACAACTTGTAATTTAAAGTACGGAAAGTTAAAAGTCTGAAAGTCGATCGAAACCATGTGAATTTGAAGTTTTAGGGGTCGTATATGAGGTACAAAGTACAATCCAATTCCTGTTGTGCGTGTTTTTCTTCACAAAATTTCTAAACCTATCAAGTCTACTTTGGCAGCAATAGATGGTAAATCCCCCTTGAAAATACAACATAAAAAATAAAAACTGACTCGAACCAGTTCGTTCACCCTGTCCCCTCCTCAACACACTAGCCAACCACAACTACCTCCCCCATTCCGGGAAAAACTTCGACATCGCCACCCTCATTACCGGCTCTAAACCTAGGCGAAACAGGAAAGCCAGCTCCGGCAATAAAAGCCCTTACCGTAACCTCAACTGGTAAAACCAGCACTTTCAACCTCAATACACATGGTTTAATAGAGAACGATGGATCTTTGAGTCTTGTCGATATTGCGCAAGGAGATAATTGGACTTTCAAAGAGACGATTTTTGAGGAGACGAAATCCTATTGGTTATCTGAGACTATCTCGCTTAAAGACGCTGCCGCTTCTTCGAAAAGAAGACAGGAAAGCGCTGCGAGGGCGAATTCGGAGTATAAATTGACGCAGGATTTGTTTGTTACTGCTTTGGGCCAGACGGCTATGTACTTGGGGCTTTTTGGGAATTATGTTGATGGGAGTGCGAATAGGTCTCAGGTCATCCGTTTTTTTGGTACGTATTTCTCTTTGTTTTACTCGTACAACTTATATCATTTGAAATGGGGTTCCTTTTCGTCTTGTGATCTTGAAGTTTTGCTGATTTCTTTTTCATGTAAACAGAAGAGGAGAAGTTGCCATTTGAGCTTGGGTGGACGCGAAGAGCAGACGATGACAAAATTACCCAAGAGAGCATCACTCTCCTGACTCAGAATGTTTAGGCCAATTATCTGGCGGTGTAAGCTGGAAAAAATGAGGTGGAGAATAGAAAGAAATAACTGCAAAACATCTTCTCTGTCGACTAATTCCGACGATTTTCATTCTGCTACCGAATCCCCCCCCCCCCCTCTTTTTTTAATTCCTTCTTGGCATGAAACGTCAAATCCATAGGCTATAACCCCCGGTTTGCAAGACCTGGGCGGGTGACACGCAAAGGAAACAAGGAGAAGGTCCCATATTCTTGCACCGCGCCATAGTAATGATTTGTCAGTTTCCGGATTTTTTATCAATACCCATGGACTTTCAGCATAGCTCGCTCCTTGTAACAAACGAACTGCCTCTCGATAAAAAGTCGGAAAACTTTTTAACTACCGTCCAGTTTTCCGCATCGCAGGGATTCAACGGCCGGGCTTTATTTTAGTTCTCCACAAAGCTTGATTCAATAAAGTTCTCAGCAGTCGCATGCTTCTTGCGAACAACAATGTTGAAATATGAATGATGACAGTACTGACGACCACTTTATCTTTCGTCATGAAGGATTCTAGAGAATCACCGCTGGGCACAAGTTCTGCATTGGAGTAAACACACTCCCACTTTCGATAGCCCAAAAGGGGTCGGACAAAGAAACACCATTGAGCGACAGTACCTCAAGCACCAATGAAATCTCCAGTAGTAGACAGAAACTCGCGAGACGACAGACATTCCAACTCCGATTTCTCAATAAAAGACCACCTGAAAACCAAAACCGGTTCTTGGATCCCACCCTTCGCGAGATCCACCTCAAGTTCTTCTGCAACCACATGTCAGTCACTCTCCTCTAATGTCGCTCCCATAAGATGGACTTCCTCCAAAGAACCTTCAGCTGTTTTCAGACGAATAGGAGCAACATGTTTGAAACTGTAACCGAGAACTCCCAAAGAAAACATCTGCCCCAGCAAAGCAGCCAAATTCAACGACTCTCAAATCCTATTCTCGCCTTGGAGTTCTCACCAGGCATGGTATAGAAAATGTCTCGACAAATAATATAACAAGGTTTAGAACCGCGGGGCGCAAACACCTTGTCTTCCAGATCTATCACAGCTTCTTTCAAATCATTCACAAGGCTAACTTGTATACGAACGATTCCAACCGATTGATCAGCTTCCCGCAAACAAAGTAGCGTGAAGAAATCCGTGCATATTCCGATTTTTTGAAGGATGTCTAGGGCTTGGAGCGTTCTATCCAAACTCTAGAATTTATGACAAATGTTTTTCTGGCCCCTCAGAAGCTTCGAGAGTCTTATTTTGTTCTTGGTAACTTACCCAGGCGTTGGTGAGTTCATGACCTCCGGTGAATCTAATAAAGGGTATCCTAGATACCGATTTGGCATTGTGCCTATTGTGCTGGAGTGCGTGGGCGAGGCCAACATTCTCAGCCAAGATGCTTCTAGCTTTGAAGAGTTCGAGCTTCGAGGTCGAAGTGGGACTCTCTGTTTCTACCTCGGGAGCTAGCTTTTGCTCTTTCGGATGGTTGGTAAGAAGGATTCTTGTCTTCGCTCGGAAGGGTAGCGGGTGTTTAGAAGGAAGGGCGGCCCACGAATTGAGACAACCTCGAACTAACAAAAAGGGGGGTGGAGAAAGAGCGGACAACCAACCATGTCCCTCCTGCAACGCAACTCCCGACTTTCTGCCGGAACCCCTCCAATCGTCAAGGTGCCTGGTCCTACTCGTCTTCGTTGCAACGTATCGTTGCGGAAAACCACGAAATACCAAGAAACTACTTACAAATGATGTGCTCATGGTGCATTGGTCTTGACCGATTTCAGTTATAAATATCGAACTCCAGCCTTCCTCCCCTTCGTTCTCCCCAAACCACTCTTGAACTGCCCCTCCACGAGTCTAATCAACCTCGGAATTCTCGAAAAAAATGGCAGCTATACCACCAAACGCTCCCTCAAAAGCAACGGGTCTGGTACCCTTGGAAGAGAAGAACCAAACCATCATCGACCAAGCAAAGAAATTCAACAACACGCCATGGTGCGAACAATACGAGCGTATGATCTCCGGAATGCTGTCCGTATATCCCCATTCCCCTCCCCCTCTACCCACACCATCCCAAGCTTCCGACTAACAGTACCATTAACAGTTACGACTCCCTCGTCCCCGAACTAGAAAACGGGCGTCTGCGATCTCGAAAACTAATGAAGAAATACAACGACCACCTCCCTTCAGACGCAACAACCGAGTCCCTAGGAAAGGACAGAGAAGAATTGCTACGGAGTCACATAGGACATTTGGGGAAGGATTGTTGGATTGAGGCTCCGATATACTTTGATTATGGATGTAATATCAGTATTGGAGATCGATTCTATGGAAACACCAAGTCCGTTCTCCCCCCCCTCCCTCCTTTCCCGTCATCTCCCTCTCCGTTTCTTTTCTCTTTGCATGATTAGAATTTTTGCTAACAAGTTCAAAAAACAGCATGTGCGTCCTCGACTGCGGCCTAGTAACAATCGGCGACCGAGTAATGTTCGGCCCTTTCGTCTCCATCTACGCCGCCACCCACGAAATTGAAGTCCAATCCCGACGGGACAACATTGAATTCGCGCGGGAAGTGACAATTGGGGATGATTGCTGGATTGGAGGGCAGGTTGTGATATTAGCTGGTGTGTCGATTGGAGAGGGCTGTACGGTTGCTGCGGGGAGTGTGGTTACGAAGAGTATTCCGGCTTGGTCGGTGGCGGTGGGTGTTCCTGCTAGGGTTGTCAAGAAGGTGACGCCTGTTGAGCCTGTGAAGGATGAATGAGATGGGGGGTTTTTTATTGGGGTTTAGATGGATAATTTTAGAGTGGTTGTTAGATGAGACTGGCATTGAAGAATGGGTCTGTGTTTATCGCGTTGGTTTTTCTTGGGTTGCAGGGTTAGATAGAAAGAAAACCCATGTGAGACTTTAACAACATTTATATAGCAAATAATAATACGGTAAGAAACCTGGAATAATTGAGGGTCGCGTCAAAGGGATTGGGGTAAGACTCTTTAGCTTTACTTTACCTACCCCTCACTCTCTTGCCTCGGAAAATTTTAGACAACATAAAGCATTGTACGAGAGCACGTGGAATCCCCTTTTTCCAAAATCTCCTAAGGACAATAGATGTAATTGTCCGAGACCTTTTTACACATTACTTACAAAGCTGGTGTCCCTTATCCCGGGTAAACTTGTCACGGTTCTTGCATGGAATCAACCGAAAGTTCAACAGTCATATTAGATGATTTGAGTCGGTGGTCATCATATAACAGTAGAATGTTGCGGGGAAATTGTGTGGATATCGCAAAGTAGAAACTCATGATATTTTTGTTGAGAAGATATATTAGGATAGATAAGACTCCCCCCTAGAAAAAGGAAGAACAACCAACCAAATAAAAGTCAACACAAGCACAATCAAAAATAAAACCTCATTACCTGTCGAAAACGGAGAACTTCTAGGAAACCAACCAACCAACCCAAATATCAGAAGAAATCACAAACCGTAAAAACCACAAGACCCACCACAAGAAACAAGGAAAGAAAAAACATGTCTCCAAACGGAGAATTGGTCCGTCGCAACCAATTCTCAACGTACCTTTTGCAACAGAGAATCCCATACCGCCTCCTTCTTCTCAGCTCTATCCGCCAACCAGTTGCAATCATTATCCTGCGCAAAGGAACACCCACCTGGACCTTTCTCAACCCTGGACCCCGCCAATTTCAACATCCATGGAGTAGCACCATGAGCATTCTCGCTCCAGCCCCAAACATCCCGGACGGAGTCGTCTTCGAGCCACCAATCTAGTAAAGGATCATTGAGTGTACGGCAACCCGCCAAATAATGTAAGGCTGTATTACCATGAACATCCCTCTCATCGACGTCTTTGATTCCATTATCCCAGAGATAGCGGACAACGAGACTTTGTTGCTCAAGCCCCGCCTCTAGAGGCAAGATTCGGTCACTGACCGCCCCGAGACTATTGTAATCATTGAAGGATCGAGTATCTCTCGTCTCATGGATACTTTTTCGAATGATACTCGCATGTCTCTGGATTTTGAGACTGTAGGCTGGCATACACGCGATGTGTAATAACGTATGACCTAAAGCAGTGGTGCCAGCATTCTGTAGTGGAATGCGTGTCGCCACGTGCTGTAGCATTTCAAGATCTAATTTTGCAACAGCAAAATGTAAGACGTGGACTTCATAAACTGGAGTTCGAAGCTCGAGACTAATATTTGGTCGAGAGCAGAGAATATCAAATGCTTCTCTCTCAAACTTGTTTGAGCTAATGATGGTTGCCATTAGAGGGGTCACACACCTTGTAGGGTTTGACAGAGCCATTGTATTCGGATCGAAGCCCAATTCAAGTAGGTGCCAAAGCATGGGAAGTTTGCTGTTGGCGATAGCAGCGTGGAGGGGAGAGGATATGCTCAATGCACTCTCCGACGCCGGCGAAGGAACGTAAAATTGAGGTTTTTTCCAAGAAGTCGCATCAGCGCCAGATACTAAAAGCATATTGAAGATCTCGATGGAGCCGGACTTTGCAGCTTCGACAAGTGCATGAAGTGTGTCGCCGTGTGGCCAGAAACATGCGTCTGTGAAGTTTTCTTCGCACCAAAAGGGGGCCATCCCTTCCCAAAATCGATCCTCCACTTCCTCGCGGGTCAAGCTTGAAATTTGGGGTAAATCCATGAGCTCAAGATATTCTGATCTGGTTGCTCGATCGCGTTTCCCGAGTTTGAGTGGTTGAATGCTCGGTCTAAATCGTAGGAATAGAGCTGCGTAATCGTCGAAGATGAAAAATGGGAGCCCATTGGGATTCGCTCCAGCGTCAAGTAGAATTTTGACGTTGTTTGGTAATTTTGCACGGATTGCTTCCATGATGGGAGAAGTGACCCCAGCGAGACTGCGCCCTTTCGAGCGAAGTGCATGACAACTGTATTCCGAACGATAATTCAAGATTTTAGGCGAATAATCGTAATTCTCATATTTGCCGTAGTAATTGGCTCTAATGAGTGATCGCCGACTGCATGAGATTTCGTAGTAGAGTTCAAAGCCTTCCGATAAGACGGCTTTCAAGATGCGTTGATCGGAATTGGAGGCTGCTCTCATAGATGGTGAGAGAGAACCTTCATCGACAGGGTCGAGGTATTCTTCTGGAGGACGGTAGTTGGAATCACCATCGTCGGAGTGCTCGCTGTTGTATGGGACGAGACTCATTCGAGTATCGTCATCGTCTGCGGGGGGTGGAGGGCAGGAGACAAAGTCCTCGTCTGAATGGATTGACAGCGTTGCCGACGAGGTACTTGGGGAGTTCATGGTTAGTTGACTTACATGCGCTAGTGGAGAAGAGAATTGTTATTAGTATCTGTATTTCAGTATGGTTTGAGCTTGATTTTGGGTAAAAATATTGTGAATGAGGAGGAAAGAAGTGAGGCGCTCGAAATTTGAGTCACCGGTCTGACCATGAGCCAATTAGGCAGCACACAAGGATGGGGACAACATTACCCCTCATACTCACTATACTACGTACAACCTCGTTTCCAATCCGGAGGGCGAGAATTCGATATACAGAAGTGCGCCGTAGAGGACAATATCTTCGAAAACAAAAGTTCAAGGGATTTTACCCCAGCGTTTTTCGCAAGGCGAGCTCACGCTTCACTTTTTTCCCTCCCAAGCGACGGGCGTTTTGGTAGTCGTAGAAATAGTGCCGATCCGAGCCTTTTTGAAGAGAAGATGCTCCTCAAACTTCTGTAATTGGTAATGGTCCTTCGAATCTTGTTGGCAAGAGCCTCAACTGACTGAAACAAAAATTCATGTAGCCCTGTTCTTGTGTTTGTTGTTCTCTGTTTCTGTTGCAATGAAAAACATACTGTTAACCGGATTAGAGAAAACATATCTAAAAATAGGGGATGGAATTTTAACAGCCTTGACAGGCGAATAGCCATTTGTTGTTCAGGAAACCCCGATAATAATGGAAGTGTGGCCTGGTGAAACGGGAGGAGGATCGGCTAAATATCGGGCTGATGAGTTTAGCCCATATATTTCTCCCCTTCACCAAGCTTTCCTCTCCATCTACAAGATATATGCAGCTTTCTCAATGTCTAACCCAACCGAATCCGATCTCATATTCTCGGAACAAGCCAACCATAATTTCTCCAAAACTCTGGGGGACCTGAAAAGATCAACGCTTTCCATCCACAATCGCCTCCGCTCAATAGAGGAAGATGCCGCCTTTGCTCAAAAAGTCCGGGATGCCTTCAACAAACCATTGATTGCAAACGAACGATGCGGCAGTTGGTACATCGATCCTATAACCAAAGAAGGAAGCGCATATTTCAAGAGTACCGACGGGCATACGGGCGTCTGGAAGTTTAGCTCCCGGAGATTGAATCTGCATCTTTTGGAAATTATTGGGAAGAATGATGGGTTGGTATGATGGGCCCGCAGATTGGTGTTATGCTGAATAGGGGGCTAGGTGTATAATTGTCGATTCTACAAGACGTGGTAAAAGTATTACCCCCGCTTGATCGCCATGGCCCTCACTAACCTCTGCCAGGAATGCCAGATGCGCTTAGCAAAACCATACCAATCTGGTGCAGTGTTATAAACCGCGTATTATTTCCCGGAAAGCCTCAATGCCACGATCTACACGCTCCTCCACAAGTAGTCTCGTCTTCCGAGCACGCCCAAATCACGGCTCTACTTCCCTCATTCAAACGCGCCCTCGAAGCTCTCGAAGTGCCTCTTGACAACCTAAAGCGTAATATTCCGAAACCTCTACGCCCGATGTGGGTAACACCAGATTCCAATATTACCACCACAACCACTATATTCGAGGATTTTCATCCAATCATATGCTGCACTGTTTCGAGGCGGGTGGCAGGAGGGGAGGTCAGCGAAGGGGGGTACATACAGGGCGCTGGGGACGATACAGAAAATTGGGCTTATGGCCTGACACCAACAGTCTTTTGGTCAAACCGCGAAGCCCTCTTTTTCACTGGGGAAGGGGACTTGCCGGATTTGATTGAGGAACTTGTTGGTCAAGGAGTTGTAACGGGATCTGAGGCTGGAAGTCTGCGATGTGTTCAACCAACATCGTTTCTATTTGTTGCTCAGACTGTAGCATTGAGTGCAGCAGGTGTCAGCGAGGATTCTTTGATGATTGTCTTGCTGCCAACAATTTCAAATCAGGATACATGGGCCACGTCAAGGACGAGGCTCGATATTGGACTTGGTCCCCACAAGGTGGGTAGTCGTAGTCTTCGAACTGCGCTTCCATACATCACAGATTTTCTGAGGAAGAATTTGTCAGACCAGAAGCTAGCAGTAAAGCAAATAATCGTTGCTTGTGAAAGTGGCAAGGACCTCTCAATTGGTGCTGCTCTTGCTATTCTGTGCTTGTTCTTCGATAATGAGGGCAAATTAACAGAGGCGAGCAATCCCAAGATTGATAAGTCTTTCATTAGAAGTCGATTGGGGTGGGTTTCTACGTCGATGCCTGATGCAAATCCAAACAGGGCTACATTGCAAAGTGTGAATAGTTATCTAATGGATCGTGGTTTCAGATAGAACCAGCTTTCCAAAGTCAAAATTTGAACCAATGCTGTTTTCGAATCTACAATTTTTCCAAAGGCACCAAGCCTTTCTTTTTAGCATACCCTTCAAACCCTTCGCTATATTTCTCCAGAAGCTTGACCATTGTTTCCCTGGCTCTACAAAAATTATCAGCCATTAGCAAACAGGTTTATGGCGTGGATACAAAGTTTGCACTTACAGTATTCTAAACCTTAGATTTCCTGGATATAAGGAAGAGGATAACATATCGAATCGCCTGTGAGTAAGGCTGTTAGAAAATCGATTGATCGCCGGTTTCTTAGTCATGAGACTTACAATGAATATAGAGCTCTGCGATCATCAAACTCCTTGGAGGGCTCGGATGGGACGAAGTGCTTTGTGTATTCATCTACATAGGACTTTGTCGTCCTGTGGCGTGGACAAGTCCATGGCCCGAGTTCATCTAAGATCACGAAAAGTATCAGTAACCATTCTTTTGTTGGCAGCCAGAATGCATACTCACATTCGTTATGAGCATACAAAGGGGTTGCATCAAAAATGACCTGCATGCCTGTCGCAACATCAACAGAAGCGTTGCCGTCCCATAGGTCACCGTGGACCAAACTTGGAGTTATAGTCCTGCCTTCGGTCTCAAGGGGACGAAGGGGTCGTGGGATCACAGCCGTGAATATCGCTTTTGATAGGCGCTCGAATTCTTCATCAGGCCCGTGGGTCTCCATGTCGTTCTCGAAGAATTGTTTCAAGCCTTTAGAATAGCATTCTTCCCAAGTATCGCTCACTGGGAAGAATTGCTTCTTGTTTCCTCCGAATGTTGCGATAGGGAAACCGAACTTGCCATCTGGCGAGACGCCTCTCTTGTGCATCTCTGCGACGAGACTGGGGAAATCCGATAGATTCGGAATATCATCACTCAACTCGTGGAATCGACACAAGAAGAAATGGGTGTCTGGAATACTCTCGTAGCTTGCTTTCCGAAGCAATTGGCTCAGGAACTATCTCTGGCATCACTTTGTACAGCTCCTTCATAGCCTGAAACTCATTGCGTACCATGGTCTTGCCATATTCGCCTTGGTGGACCTGGGATGTCGGTCAGTATGTTTTTGCGACGAACAAGGCTTCACTACCTTCACAAAGAAACTTTCTTCCTCGCCATTAGGATCAGTGGTCTCAATCTTGGCGGTCCTTGCCCAATAGGAGGCTCCGCTTGGGGTTATTCCGACGATTTTGTTGTCTTTTGGGAGCTCTATGGGTAGGTGGGTTGCAAGTAAATTCGACGCTTGTATGGAAATCGGAGAAAAACTAACTTTTGGCAATCGCTTCGTCGACGAATGTAATGGTACTCTGCGGAATGGGGACTTCCTTGTCCCAAATTGCTTTATCTGTCATAGTGGAGGTGGAGGTACCGTGGTAGATACAAAAGCCACGAATATGATACTGAGTGTTAATGCCAACTGCTAATACTGAATGAAGGAACTTGAAGGTTACTTCTATTACTTTCGAGGGGACCTATTCACTGACCTTGGTAGGGTCTGACAGTGTCTGTCGTACTACCCCCAGTTTCAAGACCCGGTTACCGCATTTCCTGCACCGATACTACGAATGATACGCTGTGTTGTTACCCATGGCGATTACGATTAGGAATCCGTGATCCGGAGCTTGAAGGTACTTTTAGACTTCCCTTATATACTTATTCTGATGCTTCTGGAAGAATGACACAGCTCTGATTTATTCCAATTGATTTTTTATGAGTATTCTATTCCTGGTCAGTATGGAATTTTCCATTCCCTCGTACAGCAGGCTCACTTAATTCAGAAGGTATCACTAGGTATGGCAATGTAGTGCACCAGTGCATGCGAATGGCCACCAATCATCACCGCTTGATACCACCTTTTATTTAGCCACCACATGCCTTTTCTCTCATCGGCTTACACCATCAGGCCAAGGCCTAATAAGGCAAGTTTGTCCGCTGCATATTCCCTTGATGTTTCGAATTTTCCAACCAACATTAAGCTTTGAAATCACTGTTGGCATCACCCAACTGCTTGTTATCGGCACTCTTCCTAGGAATCATACACCAGCGAAGCACACCCTCACAGGTGTTGGTAGTTGCGGACTATGAAGTTGGGGGTGCTGGTGTGATAGAGCAACAGGAGTATCTGCGTTGCAGCAGCACCACGGTCACCACATCCTCCACGCGATCATTCTTCACTCGTAATCTGATCAAAAAAGACAACGCCCGTGACGAGGACCCAAAAGACCGAAGCCCAAAAGGGCCCTTGGGGCTTACAACCCTTTTTTCGCCGGAAGATGGAGTAGTTGCAGACCTTGTTTTCGTTCATGGTCTGAATGGGGGGTCGCAAAGTACTTGGTGTAAGGGAAATGCGTCCCTCTTCTGGCCTAAAGAGTGGTTAACAAAGGATGCGGCTTTCAAGGATGTGAGAATACATACTTTTGGTTACTCATCGGCCATTGGAAGAGAATCTATCCTCAATATTCAGGACTTTGCGTCATCCCTTCTTGCTGGAATCCAGGATTGTCCATCTATCCCTAGAAATGACGATGTGCGTGTAACCGTCTTATGTTTCAAATTCTTCAATAACGCTAATGATTCTAGACTCCTATCATCTTGGTTGGCCATAGCATGGGGGGCCTGGTAATTAAGAAAGCTTTCATTCTGGGCAGTCAAATACCATCTTTCGGGTCCGTTGTCAGTCGGATTCGTGCCATATTCTTTCTCGCTGTACCCCACCAAGGGGCGGAAATGGCGAAAACCTTGAGCCGTATCTTGTCTTTAGTCCCAGGATCTCGTCCATTTGTCCGTGATCTTTTCCCACAGTCACCGGTACTTCAGTCTATCAATGACGAGTTCCCTAGATACTGCAATGATCTTCAGCTGTTCTCTTTTTTCGAGACCAGGCCCATGAACTATGGAGTTGGTAAGGGACTCATTGTGGAGAAGCAAGCCGCGGTCATGAACTACCCCAACGAGCGGAGTACGTATTTGGATGCAAACCACAGAGATGTAGCAAAGTACTCTTCCTCTGATGAACCGTCTTATATGACAGTCAGAAACGCCCTCGCAACAGTGATCGAGTCTCAAAGACAGACGACCCTGAGCATGCGTGGGCCCGTGGGACAGGAACGACGAGATACTTTGGGGAGATTTCTTGGTATTTCAGATATACCAGACGAAGCTATCATGATGCAAGACACCCGCAGAATTCAGGGCTCGGGCGAATGGCTACTTCAGAAAGATTCATTCAGGGAATGGCGTGACGCTTATTCTTCAAAGTTGCTGTGGTTGCGTGGCCGCCCGGGTGCTGGGAAATCGTTCCTTTCGGGGATGGCGGTAAACCACCTACGCGAACGCGGTCTCGACTGCTGCAGTTTCTTTTTTGTCTCAGGAGACAATACCAGATCGTCTCTCAATGCTTTACTAAGATCCATGGCCTTTCAAATGGCCTTGATACACCCGGAAATCCTATCGTGCATTCTAGAATTATCTTCGAGAAAAGATTGCTCGATAGACAAAGTCGATCACAACCCAGTTTGGAGACAACTGTTTCTTTCCGGAATCTTGAAGATAAAGTTGAACAGACAGCAATACTGGGTCATTGACGCCATTGATGAATGCAAGGCGGGAACGGAAATCATGAACTTCTTGACCAAGGCACAAGAATTATGGCCGCTCTGCATACTCAAAACTTCGAGGAACTCCTACGAGTCATTCATCAGCAGCAGAAACTCAAATACGGAGGTTCTCACAGAGACTATTGGGGACGATGATACCAAAAACGACATATCGTTGTTTCTTCATAGCAATCTCGATCTCCTACCAGCATCATCACATAAATCTCGTCAAGAAATGGCAGAGCATATAATTCAAAGCTCGAGGGGATGCTTTTTGTGGGCAAATTTGATGTTGAAAGAACTACGCCAGGTACATACGGCAGCAGAAACTAGAATGGTCTTGGCCAGTACTCCGTCAGATATGGATCAATTGTATCTTAACATACGTTCTGGTATGTCGAGGGTGAGATTTGGTAAAGATCTCGCGAAGTCGATTTTGACGTGGGCAACTTGTTCATTTAGACCTTTGTCAACTGCTGAGCTTCATACGGCAATTGAAATAGATATCAACGATGAAATTGACAATATCGAAAAATCAATCACATCATGTTGCGGAAATCTCGCATACGTGGATGCGCGACAGAAGCTGCAGCTCATACATCTCACCGCTAGAGATTTTTTGATGAACAAAGAGCTAGACTCCGAATTTGCGATTGACAAAGTAGAAGGGAACCGGCGACTAGCTTTGGTTTGTCTACAGTACTTGATGGGAAGCGAGATGAACATACAACCAAAATCCAAAAAGCTCTCAGTCCCAACGGAAGCGCAGGAACGATCACCATTTGTCAACTATGCCTGCGAGTTTCTTTTCCAGCATCTGTTTCACGTCAAGTCTTATGATGATGAGATCTTTCGATCAGTGGCAGGCTTTCTGGGATCGCCTAGTGTTTTAAGCTGGATAGAGCACATCGCAAAATACTCCGACCTACAGCTGGTATATCAAGCCGGAAAGACAATTCTAAACTTACTCAGTCGGCCATCGCATCACTCACCCCCTATAGGCTTTCAGCGAGAATTGTCTATTCTAGGAAGATGGGGTGATGATTTTATTCATTTGGTAACAAAATTCTCCCATCGTTTGTTCCTCTCGCCATCGTCTATTCGCCATTTGATACCGCCTTTCTGCCCTTCAGAGTCGATAATTCGTCAACAATTTTCAGTCCCGAATCATGGCCTAAGTATACACGGCCTAAGTGGAACGGGGTGGGACGAGTGCCTAACAACTATCACTTACGCAAAAGGAACTAAACCATTAAGTTCTGCTGCAGGTCACGGTTTCTTCATGCTGGGATTGTCTACCGGAAAAATACTTGTTTACGATGATACCATATTTCAGGAATTTCGGGTTCTAAGTCACAAGGAGCCGGTGTGGGGTCTGAAATTCGGTGAGACGGGAAAATATCTCGCCTCCTCCGGAGCAAAATTCGTAAGAGTTTGGGATTTGCATTCGTGGTCTGAGGTTATAAGTGTACCTCTTAAGTCATTTGCCATTGCACTCGACTTTACAGAAAATGATTCTGTTCTAATCATCGCATCCAAAAACAATCAGCTTACCTACTGGGACCTGGATACGGGTAGCCCTCGCGACGAACCCGTGAACTGGACTGGAGACTTCATTGAAGAAGGCCCAGAGCTTCATCTTAGATAACCAACAATGGCTGCCATAGCTCATCATCAAAACCTCCTGGCTGTCGTCTATCGTGGGGAGGATATATTATTATGGGACACTGAGCAAGACCGAATTCATGATATCTACGAAAAGGATACAGGCTCTCGCGCAAATGGTTCCACGAAATTTGCCGAAGGCACGACTACTGTCAATGCTCTGGCTTTCAGTACAGCATTGGAGACTTACTTGTTGGCGGCTGCGTTTGCCGACGGAGACTTAGTGGTCTATGATACATTATCTGGAGATGTTATGGGCATGATCCCGAGCCAAAATGTGCAGGTACTTGCCTCTTCCCCGGACGGGCGCACCCTGGCTAGGGCAAACAGCTCGGGCGATATTTTCCTTCTGGATTTTGAAACTCTCCGTTTTCTTTACAGAATTTCTTTCGACAGTAGTTCACTTATGGCCAAGTCGCTGGCTTTCACGGCTGATGGTCTTCGTCTCATTGATGTTAGAGCATTCCAATGCCGCGTCTGGCAACCGACTGTGTTGCTCCGGCAGGATGTGGATGATGAAAACAGCGATACGGTATCTATATCGACCGGACCTCAAGAAATCGAATACCAGGCCGAAAATACGATCAGTATTACAGCTGTTGTGTGTGTTAAAATGACTGCTGCCTCGGTTGTTTTCTGCGGAAAAGATGACGGTACGGTTCACGCATATGATATTGCTGGTGAGCCTCAAAGTCAACCTATCTTTACGCAGACTCCGAATTGTTCCATCCAACAGCTGCACTTTGACGATTCGAGTGGGATTTTGTCCTGTGCTAATCTTTCTGGGAGAGTGACCACTAGAAAGGTTGTTCGGTTGGCTCGCAACAAATGGGGAGTCGAAGACCCCCTTATCGATATAAGAACGGGGTTGAAGACCATTCAGCTTCTAACCAGTGCTAAGCACTCAAATCTGCTTGTAGTGACCGAGGAGCATGACACACTTTGGCCTTTGGATACACAAAAACAGGAACATGGGGCGCGAGTTGGTGGCCACACAGAAACGCAATGGGTGCCCCATCCTACTAACTTGGATGTTTTGATTCATTGTAACGCTGCATCAGTGGAACTGTGCAGTTGTCTGACATTGAAACCACTTCATCATATCCCTTTGCCAACTCACATCATGTCTTTCAAAGCCATACTTTCACTCCATAGCCCAATATTTTTCGGCAGTATCTCCTACGAAGCCCCCAAGAGCACAAATCGCCAGTCCAAAACTTACGTGGGAATTCAAGGATTTCCACATGGGCTCCAAAGAGTTGTTACCTGTAGGTATTATAGATGATTTGGCCTCCTCCCTGGAGGTTATTATTGGTGTGTACTTGGGCAAGTATTACTTGAACCCTCTTCAGCTCGTTACCACTTTTTAGTATAGAATTAGCACCAAAACTAACCGATTTCCACCCCAACACCTACTTTTCACTTCACAATTAATTGACAACCACAACACCAAAATGGCCAAAAAAACAAGAAAGTCAAAGGGCCGTGCCCCACGCATATATAAGACTTCCTGGCGTGAGGTCCTTATCTGGCAACGTACTCAAATTGTTAGTAGAATTGGACAGAATACCAACAAGGCAGAGTCACTTAGATGGGTAGGCAGGGATGACGAGTCCTACCCTGTTTCTCTAGATGGCGTAAGGGATATTAGAAGGAGGGCTAAGAAGAACGCTGCACGTACTCGGAACGGAAATATAAGGGGTTAACATCTTGATATACCCTCCAACGTTGAATCCAAGCCTCGTGGACACCCCCCGATTAAGCTTACTAAGGAGTTACGTTAACGCATCATAGACAAGGTTACGAGTGATAGAGAGGAGCGCTGGAAGACAAATATCACACACCTTTGCGAGCTTGGTCTCTGGGGCAACGATAACAAGAACGAGAACCTTTTAGAGTCCTCTTTTTAACAAGCCTTATACGACGCTGGTTACTCCTTTATACGAGGAGGAGTTAAGCCTAAACTTAACGAGGTTATTATGAAACAACGAGTTAAGTCAGCTAAGATACTCCTTGACATAGACCTCTCCCAACTTATATGGATAGACGCTGCTTCCTTACGTATAGAGCTTTACGATGGTCTAGACAGGTGCTGGCAGAAGGAGGACGAGTACTATCACAAGGACGTACGGTCAGAGATAGTAAAGGGGTATTCCGACGGACAGTTCTTTGGTGCTATCTGCCTTGGCCAACGGAGAGGTCCTTACCATATCTACGAGCTAGAGACAGTCTAAGAAGTTAAAGATGCGGAGGCACATTTTGCTGAGGCTAATACAGCTTGGTTACATTACGCAGAGAGGGAGTTTTGGAGGCTGGAACAGGCGAAAGAGGACTACTGGGCTAGTAGAGGACGTAGGGTACCTGGAAAGAGGGCAGAACTATATACCTACCTTCATAAACAAGCATATAAGAGGGGGGACAGGGGTAAGGGAGGGGTGGATTTCTACCGGCTTTGTGAGGGGTATCTTAAGCCAAAGCTTATACCTTGGTATAAGGAGTTGAAGAGGTTAGGGAGAAGAAAGCAGATGCGTCTTGTTATGGATAATGCTGGCCCACACTCTTATAGAGTGACTAAAGAGGTATTATACTACTACTCTGTGTGGAGGCTCCTTCACCCTCCCTAATCACCTGATATGAATGCTATAGAACAGATATGGAGGTATATAAGGGTCCAGCTACGTAAGAGAAAAGTACAGTCAAAGAACAAGGAGGATCTTCAGCGTATGTGGATTGAGGAGTGGAAGCGAGTTCCTTAAAGGTTGATAGATAAGGTGATTATAAATCTTAGAAAGACTCTTCAGAAGGTGGTCAAGCATGGTGGGGATAATGATTTCCATAGATAGAGCTTTAATTTCTACTACTTTTCATGAAAAAACACCCATTTTTGCATTATATATAAGTGATTGTAGTGAAAAGGGAGGTGGTGAGTATAGGCGAAAAATGAGCTGAAAATTAGCTGAGAGGGTTCAAGTAATACTTGCCCAAGTACGGCGAGAGGCTCGTATATTTAGATGCATCTTACTGGGTCTGTTCAATCGATATCAGTCCAACAGTTGAAATTCCTGTTAGGCATTTCTTTATTCCCAACGACTGGATTAGTCTGGTTGATCGTTTGATCATGGATATAGGTAAGGCTGGAGAAATAATATTCGCTAAACAGTCCGAGTTGGCGATCATCAAAAAGGGGGTTCGAGGTTACAGAGGGAGGGGCAGCTTTCAATCCAAGAAGGAAGAGCGCAGTTCGAAACTCAATACTCTCAGTTAGACCTGGTCCGTCAACTGTAGTTGGGCGAACCATGAGGACGGTATAATTGAGAACTGAGGAATGATTATGATAATTTTGGAGTTTTGGATATTTTTGCCACCTGTTCGAAATTTTCCTGGAGCTTCTTCCATTCTTCTCGATGTTCAAACAAAAGTTCAAATATCAATGGGACCAAAAATTTACGGGTTTACATATAACCGTTAACAAATTGCCAGAAAACCTACCCTAGGGTGCCTATATCTTACAACAATTAGCGATTGGGTCGCGGTACTTCTCGGCATTGCCATTCACCGCTTCCAACAAACAGGGGATGATGACTGGGGGTGGGTCACCTTTGAGGGGTAAGTACAGTAAAGATAGCAACAGTATGTACGAGAGATGTCCATCGCGTGTGACATCCGCCTGCCAGAGACCGTACAAACTTCCCTATACGGTTATTCTGGACAAGAAAAAAAGGGGCTGCATGAAAAGAAGCTGACCACTGAAAGCATTACAGTGGGTTGGAATCCAGCAACCGCGGTATATTTCTCTTCATGAAGGTGGAAATCGAAGTCCTCGACTAGAAGGCTGGCACCTTTCGACTAAGACATATCTCTTGAAACGACAGTTGGGTCCTTATTTCACCAAGGATGGTTGAACACTCAGAGAAACCCTGTCCTCGAAAAGATGAAGACACCACTTTCTCGCTTCGCTATCGTTGGTATCTCACTATCTTACTCGGATATACTTGCCTCGCCTCTTCACTTACGGCGAACATATACTTCCCACTTATCAGTCTCCTCGCCGGTCACTACCACACCTCCATCCAAGCAATAAATTTGACAATCACTCTTTACCTCATCATTCAGGGAATTGCTCCGTCCTTTCTCTCTCCTATTTCTGACAGTCTTGGACGGCGTCCCGTGTATCTGTTTAGCTTCACACTCTACACACTTGCGTCACTTGGTCTAGCTGTCAGCGGGAATAGCTATGTCGCGTTAATTGTAAGAGTTAGGGCCACAGCTAGTAGGCCCCCTAAGCGAACCCTACCAAATCAACACTTATTACTTAAAAATCATTTATAATTCTAGCTTCAAGTCTTTTACTCTAAAACTTATATATATTATTAACAAATAGTTACTAATCCTTTTACTCAAATAACATCTTCTAACTTATAAGTTAACTACTTAGTATATTATCTATAATCACGTAGATCTACTAAATCCTAAAGCCTTTAGATCTCCTTAATTAACTCGTTCTTAGAAGTTAATACAAAGGGTAACTTCTTTAACTCTTCTTTCATCTACTGCTAGACCTTCTTAATTACGTTTAAATCAGGTGAAGAAGAAGGCTAGTTAAAGCTGCAGATGTTATATTAGAGCTTAGCTAAGCAAGCATGTCCCTTATACACCTTTGAACCATCCTCTATAAAGATATAGTTAGTACTAAGCTTATCAAATAAGGGAAAGATAACTGGCTTAAGAACTTGATCCTTATAGGCGCGGGAATTCACCCCTCTACAGCCTTGTTCCTTCTCTAAGAAGACAAGAGGGGACTTATAATCCCAGCCGATCGCATCCTAAATCATAACTAACACTCTCCCTAATTAATATGTTAACCTAATACAGTCTGGGCACCTCTTTTCGTCTATACGCCGTGTTACCCAGACCCTCCCACTCTTTCCAAGCTTAAATATACACTCGTCCGACTATATAACCTTCCTCCAGTCCGCCTTTTGCCTATAAGTAGCTGCCTAGTCCGATATCCCCTACCAGCGGTACGCATATATAAAAGTAAGACGATTCTTTACTTAGAGTCAGCTAATAAAGGATCAAGAGCACATAATACATCGTCGGTAGCCAGCGCAGCGAAGTTCTCGTTAAATCGTATAAGCAGAAGCAGGTAGGTTAAGAGTATTTTTAACTTACGTAAAAGACATACGACAAGTTGTATAGTTTTAGGATATAAACCAAAGGATTTAGCATATATATCACTTAAATAGTAATCTCTTTTAATATTACTTCCCTTTACACATAGTTCAGCTTAAATTAGTCTTATAGATCCTCTACACAGTAGATTTAGGTACCCCTAATTCCTTAATAATCGCGTTCTAGGATTTTCTATCTGCTCACGCTTGGCGTACTCTAGCGCGCTTTATTATAGACTGATTCTAGCCAGGTTCGTGTACAGAAGAGGGGGAGAGGATTCAGTCTACTGTTTTTAATTTAAGAGTTTTAGTTAAAAGGTTAAATTATAGTAGGTTTTTAAAAAGGGAGTGTCGGAAATTAAGGTGGGGGGTTCATCTCGCTTAGGGGGCCCACTAGCTGTGGCCCCAACTCTTACTTCGAGCATTGCAAAGTATGGGTGGTAGTGCTACACTTTCGCTGTCATATGCTATGGTTGCAGACTATACCATACACTCGAATCGTGGAAAATTTCTTGGGCCTATGATGACTGCAACGAATATTGGTCCTTCGATAGGTCCTGTCATCGGTGGAGGAGTCATTCTCGCAACTGGAGATGTAGGTATTCTCCGAGCTCTTATTCCCCTTTTAGGTTATTTTAGGAGGATCGAGACACTATTTCCTCCTTAGACAGCTTTGTTTCCCCCCCCCCCCCCCCAACTACCTAGTTGCTTCCTTAGACATACTTCTAGAAATGGCAATACTGACTCCAAGATTTTCCACAGCCACGCTAGGCATTTTGGACGCTGGTTATTTTTGGTTTTTCGGCGCTTCTGCTCATTGCCTTCACTATGAGGGAAACCAACAGATCAATAGTTGGAAACGGTGCAATCTTCCCAAAAGGCTTCTGGTGTAGTTATCTGGATATTATTGTTGCCAGGAGCCGGTTTGGTGGCAACAAAAACCAACAAAAGAATACCATCTCTATGGGGGTACCACCTGTTTCCAGCTCTGACGCTAAAATCACCGGAAAGGGGGTTTTCAAGATTCCAAATCCATTCATGTCACTCAAACTTCTTTTCTACAAGGACACATTTACAATTCTTTGCCTGGCCGCATTACCATACAGTAGTTGGTATTCCATTTCGGCTTCCATTCCTCTGATCTATGGTGTTGAGTATGGCTTCAACGGCTTGCTAGTTGGGTGCTGCTATCTTGCTGGTGGTGCTGGGATACTAGCTGGTGGATTGATCGCGGGCAAGCTGATGGATTGGAATTACAAGTATACAGCAAAAAAAGCAGGGCTGTCAATCGATCGGACCTCTGGAGACAACATTTCACAGTTTCCGATTGAAAAGGCTAGGTCTTGGGGTTCATACACCATCCTCATAGTTTCGACCTTTGTTTTCATTGGCTACGGATGGGTGGTTCAATACCATGTTCACGTTGCAGTTCCTCTGTTGATGCAATTCTACCTTGGCCCAAAATGTACTGTGCTTCATCAGATATACAGTGCGCTTTTGGTAGACATATTTCCGGGGAAATCAGGAACTGCGGGTGCTTCGAATAACATTTGTCGTTGTGCGGCCTCAGCGATTGTTGTTGCGGTTTTGCAACCATTGGTAGACCTAATAGGTCGTTCTTGGTTTTTTACACTCATTGGATCTTTTGGATGGACTTGGATCTGTTATGGGAGTTTATGTGCTTAGACGCTGGGTGCCTAGTTGGAGACAGGATAGACTTTCGAGGGAGCAAGACTCATAGGTTGCTGCGTAGAAGCGGAGTTGCTTTTCTAGGCCGATTTCGGATATAGATATCCGTGGCTGGGAATACTTATTAAAATTTATTTTAACTAATGATTGATGTATTTCTTCAAGTTACTCTAGGTTACAACTTAACTCATAGAGTGGAAATAGGCGGCAGGACTTGTAACCCTCAAGATCCATTTTTATGTCAAGCACCGAGGTGCCTGACGGCACAGCAATAGCCCCGTAAAAACAACCACAGACACCTTTGTCAATTCAAGTCATAAAGTAGAATCTCCATCTCAACTATCCAGAGTCTCTGAACGCACAAATCACTTTCCAGCCCACTGAGAAACTTTCAATACAGATACAACATGTCCAACTTCGAAGCTCAAACCATCGCAGGCGAAGCGGCGACTGCGTTTTCGGATCAAATTCGAGGGAAAATATGTATTTTACCCCACTACCCTTCATGAACTCTTACTAAGAAAATAAAGTGCTCGTAACAGGTGTCCCCCCAGAAAACCTAGGGTCCGAGTTCGTGCTTTCAATCTCAGCCCACCCCCCCTCCCTCATTATCCTCGCAGGCCGAAAACTCAGCAATCTCAAGGCAGTCGAAGAGGTTATTAAAACATCACACCCTTCAGTTCCTTCAAGACTCTTGATCTTGGACTTATCGTCCCAAACCAAGATTCGAGAAGCGACTACTGAGGTTGGAAAGTACAAAGAGGGGATTGATGTTCTGGTCAATAGTGCTGCCATCATGGCCTGCCCTTATGGAAAGACTTTTGACGGTGTCGAGATGCAATTTGGAGTTAACCATATTGGCCCATTTCTGTTTACTAATCTTTTTACTAAAGAGTGGTAAGTTAGGAGAGGGAGCAAGGATTGTGGTGGTGAGTAGCGAGGCTCATCATCTATCACCTGTCAACATCGAGGATTGCGGGTTTGGTGTAAGTTCAAACTACGTTCCCCTTGAAACGAGCCTAATTATTGCGGGCTTAGGAGGGGGAAACTTATGATGGTGGGAAATCGTACGGACAATCCAAGACAGCAAATATCTTGTTTGCACTCTCTCTAGCGAGGAAATTTCGAGGGAAGGGTATCACGGCTTTTAGTCTTCATCCGGGTGCTATTGCAACGAATCTTCTGCGGCATATGCCCGAAGAAGCCATCGTCAAGGTGGGTAAGCCTTTTCTTGGAACCATGGTGAACTTATCTCTAATTGGTCTTATATAGGTTGGAAAAACGCAGAAGGCGAGTTTGTGAACAGTTCACAAGTCACCTGGAAAACTCTGCAACAAGGAACTGCTACACATGTCGTTGCTGCTTTTGATCCGAGCATTGTTGGTAAGCAAAAATTTTTGCACATTGATTCTTTGATGATTTCTTTACTAATTATTTACAGATAAGAGTGATGCTCGTGTGACAAATGAGGCATGTGCTGAGTACGCGAAAAATGAAAAGAATGCGGAGAAGTTATGGAACCTGAGTGAGGAGCTTGTTAGCGAGAATTTCGAAGTCTGAAGGAAGGAGCCGGAGGGGATATGTTGTCGTATTGAGCCTCACTCGGGTACGTAGGTAGGTACTGGATGGAGCACATTCATGCAATGCTATCCTAGTCTCAAGGAATAGTTATCATCTGGTCTGTCCCATGATTTTCGAAAGCCTGTAGCTCTGGTAACGTTCCACAAATTCAACCAAAAACATATAATGTTTTGTCAAACTCGCAGACACGACGTCCATTCTACGCCAAAACCTCACGCACTTTCCACTCCGCATACTCCACTCGTGTTACTATTCAATTTTCTACCCCGCAACACCCCATCCAGGTCGAAAATATAAAGCAATTGCCCAGCAAAAAGCCACCGAAGCCCAACTGTTGCCCAGCAAAGCCATCGTGGGACTGGTTCTTACTTGCATAACGGTAAAACAATTGGACCGTCTTTTTACCTATCATATGGGAGTTTCCGAGGTCTGTGTATGGTGGGACAGCTGTTTTTCGTGAGATGGGCTGAGCGGTTAAGCTTCCGGGTGTCACAATATCTGATGGTGGATTAAGGCTTTTCGCTTTTTCGGTGGCTGGTTTTTGACGTCAAATGGAGAATTCGAGAGAGTTTGATGTTTTCTGCTTCCTTGAGATTTTCAGAAACTACCTGTTGTATGAAGGATAGATTGGAAATATTCTACACTTAGTTAGAAGCAAGTGAAATCACTGGATGATCCCATTACCAAGGACGGAAACCCAAAGCGAGCAAGCGTAACGTTTCCTAGGTACAATAGTCATGTTCCGCATCACATATTACCATCATTTAATGATCCTTCACAAAAGATCTAGAAATTCATTGGTCGAACTCCGAAGGGAAGACATCCGGCAAGTGCTACTGTGCCACTGTCACACCTGGGAAAGTGACAGGTTTTCGAAAAGTCCATGAGTACAAAGGTGTTTTAGGGCAGACTTTCCATCTAAAGTATATGCTGTAGTTCGTAAGATGCTGTGAGGTGCTGCTCTAAGGGATTGCTGCCATGGCACTGGGCGCATTAGAGCACACCGGTTGCATCCGAGTGTATAGGTAAGTGAGAATTCTCAGCCTCATTGGTCACTCAGAGTATTCTTACATCGTGCCATGCTCCAAGGGCTGGAAAATTGGGCATTTTATGGTTATCTTATGGTTTTTCTGGAAGGTTTTTACCGTGATGACATGGTGTGGGATATTTATTTGACATCGGGTCTCTACTTCCAGGCTTCAAAAAGTGTGCTCTTATGTGTGGCAGTTCTTGTAGGAATCCAGGCTACATTGTATCGAAGCCTCATATTTAAAAATTTGGAGTGGCAGATAGTAACTCCCTTTCAAATGAATTTGAATGCCTGTTCAAAAACCAAGAATATAGACCGTTTGCGAAAAAGTCTAAAAACACTCGTAATTATCGGCTTGATGTGAAACAACTTTTTTGAAAATTGAAACTAGAAAATTAGAACACCAACCGCTATTGGCTGCTGCTTTTATTGTCCATCCCTGGCGTACTCGGACGCTTCAAAATCGTTTCTGCGGCTCCAATGAAAGCCACCACGTTGGATTCTTGGCTACTCGTACTTTCAGGGATACCAAGCAAGCCTTTTCTAACTTTCACGAGGAGCCGGGACGCTTCCATTACTTCATTTGAGTTCGTGTTCCACAAAAAGTAAAAAATATGACAAAGAAAAACTTGATGGTGGTAATTTAATGTATTTTCGGTTAAATCCAGCATGAATATCTTGCAAACTTCCCCAAAACAACCTCATTCATATATTTCGATGACCGATAATATATCAACGTCCGAAACTATACATGAAAAGCCTCAGCCTCCAAATGTATTGTTGACTCTTTTGCGTGCTGTGTACACCATCAAGCTACTGTGCTTCGGATTTAAATTTTCGTTCTTCTTCCTATCATGGTATTTCGAAATGAAAATCATAAGTTTTTCGCATCCAAACTCCTCACTCGGTGAGAATATTGAGGAGGGGTTTATGCAGTGATATCTTGGCCCAACCATCCGGGTCCAGAATCATGGCATCTAAACCAGAATTAAACAACCTAAGGCGTGTAGCACTGCAGAAATCTCCTCAGGCCATGCATCTGATGACAGAAATCAAGATAACTTCAAAGCAAAAGACGATGCTGTGATCCGGAATAGTATCAAGCCTGCTGAGCTTTCAAAGAACTCGATGATCGAGACTTTCGCTCTTCGAGGCGGATTGCGGGATCCAGTACTGGAGATTTAGATATATAAAGGTCCTCAGTTTCTCCTCTGGATACGATTCTTCCTTCACTTCAAAGCACCAAGAGCAATCAACCCTCAAGAGTCTTCTCAACGCACAATCTTTCAAGATCAAACCCAAACCAACAACCACCCCCCCCCCCAAAAAAAAATTCAATATGCGTTTCTCATTCGCCCTCGTTGCTGCTGCCAACCTTCTCGCCATGGCCACTGCTGCTCCAGCAGAAGCTGCTACCAACGCCAAAGCCGGTAAGTCTCTTTCTCCGAAGAGTTGATTCGAGAACATTTGTATCTTTCTCAAAGAAACAAACTAACCCCAGTTCTTGGAACATAGGAACCGCTGCGGGATTGGAAGTTAACACGGTCGCTGGCACATTCAAGAGCCTTGATACAACCGCTGGTGAGTTTTATCAATCCATTCATTCCCTATGAGGTGCTGATATAGTTCTCTAGGCTTTGGCACCGAAAGTACTCAAGCACCTGCATTCTGTGGTGGTTTCACCTATGCTCAGTGCAGTGGACTCTGCTACGCCTATGGTTATCGCTACTACCAATGTCTCTCCAAGCCAGATGTTTGCCGATGCCTCAACTTTTAAGTTGACTTGGTGATGTGACTTCCTGGGGGAAAGAAACACACTCGAGCTTCAAGCATGGCGAGCAAGATTCTGAAATTGTTTGCATGTAGTGCTGGTTCCCCGGAGGTCTTCAACACGGATGTGAGAAGGATATTTGTCTCGGATTGGGTTGACAGTACTTTCATTACTTTCCTTGGTTGGATGGTATGGAGGATTATTGGGAGGAGAACTCGAGATTGGGTTGAAGTGGAAATGGGAGGTATTTCGGGCAACAAAAATAACAAAAATAGCGGGTTGAAGATATACACTCTCTAATGGAAATCAAATCTCCCCAAACTCATGTTCCAGCTGCAACTTCACGTGAATCACGTTCATAGCAAATATCAGTAGAGACTGCTCTACCCAGGCCGCAGCTTCACATGAAATGCACTTTTGATGACGACCAGTGGAGTCTCTTCAACAGAAATCCTTCAATTATACCAGTATCTCAGAAACATAATGACAATAAATGGTGACCAACCCAAAACCTACGTATATCATCTAGCTGCATGCTTCATTCCTTTCTCACTGCAGCCTGTACGACCTTTGCCGTAGGGACCTACGCCATAGCTCAGGCACCATCTCGTCAAAACATCGCGCCATACACAACACAAATCGCGATATCCATAGTTTATTTCGACTTCACTTCTTTGTTACGAAACCATAATGGGTCGATATCCATAGTCCTGTGTATAGTTTCTTGCTTCTACACGAGGTCACTATTAAGCACTCGTAAATAACAAGAGACTGGACACTGCCGATAAGGGGCTGGATATCAGGGTTGAAAATTCCGAGCTTCATTGAGTCAATATGCATCGCAATCAAGCACTGAGCGAAGGAAAATGGTGCAATAGGACTGTTCGCTGTTCCTCTGAATTGATTATTTGAGGAGGTCTCGAATAATCAAGAGGAACCAAGCTATACAGCTGACGCCCTTGATTTCAGGCCACACCTGCATTCGTTGAAAAGAGAACCAAAGACACCTAGAGAGAGAAAACAATTAACCAACTGATAATCCCTAAAGATCAATCGAGCGCGAAAAGCAAAAAAAAGCCCAGAGGAAAGCATTCAGCCTGATTGGAGAATCAAGCTATTAGTAGGTGACCTACCATTAGAGATCAGTGCGATATGCGGGTTACCCACGAACAGAATTTTTAGCACCTGCATAACAAGGATTCCACACTACTTACTTCTTCATCGATATTTGACTGTCTTAAGTGGGTTTGAGCTTCAAGTAAAGACATACCACAACAAGACAATGGGAGAAGAAAACCGCCCTGATCATCATCAAACTACGTGCCCAACAAGGTTTCAAGTATTTAACATCAAAGAATCTTTATTAACTTAGCCTCTCAAGATACCGATTGATTTAATTCTCCCAGCTATTTTAGTAGGATATGAATTAGTGAATATTGTTTAAGTTCAAGAAGCCAAGACACGACAGTTTACCACCAAAGAATAAATCTCCGCCTCCATCCCCCCTCCTGCCGCCCCTTCTCCCGACACTCTGAGTACCAGAAGAGGTGGAGGGCAGGAAGAGATTTCCTTACTATCGTCATAACTCTCTCACAGCAGTCGTTACAATTCTTTCATCCATGAATCCGACTCAAGACCAAAACAACAAAGGCAAAAAAAGGTATATACTAAAAGATTAAAAATGTCCACAGAAACTTGTTACAATAAGAGGGTATATAGCTTCTAAATCACACAAACATCATATACATAATTATCGTTATCATCCATCCACTACACCCTTCTCCCACCCCCTTCGTCCATTCCTCGCCAAAAAGTAAAAAACAAAAATAATGAAGGAGAATTTTCGCTCAATCAACCCAAAGAATCATAAAAAAAGAGCCTCTCCCATATATGTATTGTTTTCGCCACCTTCTTCCCATCATAAAGTCATTTCATGTCATATCGTTGCATCGGCCGTATATTTGGTTGCTATGGTTCACTTCTTAACCACAAGACCTTTAAATACGTCGTCGTGGTGTTTATTTAATTTTTCACCTATTTTCATACATTAGCAACTGTTCATAAACACCAGTCTTCACCTCAACCCGCCAGCCACATTCGCAAGCGAGTATGCGAAGAGAGAGAGAGAGAAAGGGGAAGGGGAGACAGCTTACAAAAATCACAATAAGCTTCTCGTAATCTAACAAACATCCTCTCAAGCGCTCTATCATCCTCCAAAGCAGCCTGCAAGTTTCTGCCAGACGATTTGTCGTTTTCACCGACCCAATTTGTGGTCAGTGGTGTGTTGGCATCTCGACAGAGGATTCCGTATGCGATGGTGAGACGACGGTACATGAATGTTGATTGTTCCAATCTTTCACGATGTACTATTTTAAATCAGCACACGTCCATGAATTTAGGTTTGCAGTTAGAAGGGGTAATGAAAACGAAGAAAAACATACACAACTTCTGCTTCGGCAAACTCAACCGAATCTCATCCCTAATAGCACGATCCCTATAAAGCAGCAAAAGCCTCATCAAACACATTCCCCCCACAATCCTCGCATGTTTATCTGGACCAATCAATTTCGCAAAACTGTCAATCTGCGAGAACACCGCATCCTCAAGACTTTCGAGTTCGGCGGCGGCGATGAGACGGACTTGATCGTGGAGGGTGGGGGAGACGTAAGACCATTCTTCTTTTGCGCCGGCGGGTTTTTCGTGCAGGAGGTTGTAGGAGCCGTCGCGGAGGTCGAGGGAGCCGTAGGAGACTAGGCCGTTGAGACCGACGACTTTGAGGGTTGAGTTTACGAATTGTCGCTGCAGGGGGTTAGCACGATTACATTGGTGATTTGAGAAGGAGAGAGGGCATACAAGTTTAGAATTTGAACCCCGTTTCTGCCGACAATAAGCATCCAAAAACGAAGTGATCCGTCCCGTAATTTCTCCCGAATGTGTCCCATCTGAAATCGACAGAACATCTCGGGCGAAGTGCGCTACCTCGTCTATAGATATGGAATCTGGGACTACGGCGAAGGAAGGGGCGTAGACGGAATGTTGAGTTACGTATATCCCTTTTACTTTTCCGAGACCTTTCCATCGACAGCGGGGATCTGAGGTGCATTGGCGCACTCGGAGGGGTAATATTGCTGTTCGATTTCCGTTTTCGGGTGAGGATTTAACTGATAAGTTTATTTGAATTGGTTGACCGGATAGTGAGCTGAGGAGAGGTGCTAGACCTTCTCTTCGAGAATCGAGGGTTCCGAATATAGCTGTGGAAGTTAGCGGGTGTGTGATTTGGATTAGAAGCGGCCTTACTTTTTACCCCACAAAAGGAGTCTATCAACTTTGTCCGTAAACAAATAACTCTTGCTAACTGCATATTGTTGCAAGCAGCCTTCAAGCAATGTTTGCAAATCCCTTCAGTAGAGCACTGCGAGAGGTTAGCAGTTTCAAAATGGACAGGCGAGAAGTCGGACTTACAGGAGTTTTTCGAGATCTACATGATACGCAAGCTCCATTGGTTCGCACCTGTCGTACTTTCTGTGCAGCTTCTGGGCCGAATTTTGTTCTTTTCCGTTTTCGTGCTTCAGTTGGACTGCTCTCAAAATTGCTCAAGCAGTCGTCTAATTTAAGGGACGAGTTGTTTGGCGGAGGTGATGGTTCCTGACTTGCTCCTGTCGCTCTCGTACGAACATTGACTTGCATGACAGTCATGAATTGATCATACTGTTGAGGCGACGATGAATCATTGTTGTCAGTGGAAGGTGGTGCTTGTGTCGTTTGTATCGAGCGAGGAGCTTCTCGTGGGTAATTAGGTTCCCTCTTTACTGGACTCTGTGATGTTTGATTGTGATTCCACGAAGCGTTATCGAGATTGACAAGGTCCGCCGAAAGTTGCTCGGCCCAATTCGATTGTATAGTATGAGGTGACACATCCAAGCTCAACATCGCATTTGTATCAACTATCGGGCTAGTTTGACAGAATGTATCATCGAAAGTAGAAAAAGGATTTAGTCCTAGACCCGAACCTAAAGCCCAGGACGTATCTGTTTGAACCGACTGAAAGTTCGCCAATCCAACAAAGTCCTCTTCCTGCTTGACCGCATCGATATTTTCGTATTCTTCAGTTCCTACATATGGACTTCGTGTGATTGATGTCGCCCGTGATCGTGTTTTTGGGGTGTGCAGAGCAGATATGCAAGTAACTGATGTTGTTGCGAGCTCATAGGTACCAGCTCCATTGCCTTCGAAGTAGAGATCTGGAGGATTCTGGGCCTGGTATTGATCACCGCAGGAAGGAAATAAGGTTGGAAAAGAAGCGCTGGATACCTCATCAGGTGAAATATTTGTGTTGTTTCCCGAGAAATCGAAGGATGCTTCGTCAAAATTTCCCCCATTAAAGACTGGTGTTGATAATGAGCCATACGTTTGTTGAGGCTCCGTATTTCCACTGTCAATTTGCAATGAGAATGTTGGGGCATTCGGTATTGATTGGCGTTGTATGATATTTCTGTAGTTATCAATCGGCTCAATCGGTGTATATGACTGGCACTGGGCTTCAAGATTCGGCATGAAGTTGGACTCGTCTTCCGTTATCTCGCGGACCGAACAATCGTATGTTTTCTGGTCCTGAGTCGACAGAACCAAATTTGGCAAGCCGTTCCCTGTGCCGATCGAGTCTTGCTGAAATTGAGTTCCCCATGGGGAACCGGAATACGGTGGTTGGGAGAACATCATGTCGATGATATCTGGAGACCTTCTCGAATTAGGTGAGTATAAATCCGGACCCGTAGTCTGCAATGCCGCGACTGGCCCCGAGCTCCAAGCCATCACGGTGTTGAAGGCGTTGATACCTCCACCAGTTGCTCAATAATGCGTATGCGCCTCGCTACTTGAACCCTTTCGTACCGGGGCTGATGCCTCTGAAGGCAGGTGGTTTCGACCTCGAGCAGCTCTCCGTAGCTAGGGCTAGTCGTTCCGGGTCTTGGGTGAGATGAAAGAGCAAGCTAGAGCTGTTCCTTTGATGGTTTGATCTGGTACATCGTACAGATGCTCGTGGTTCGTGGTCAAGTCCTCTTCTCAGCCTTGCTTGTGCCAACAGTTGCAGGCCGGGGAAAGCCGTTCTCGCTCTTCTTCACAGCCCGGCTGTATTACACGAGATGCCAATCAGAGGCGCGCTTGAGAAGATGCAGTAAGATTCGAAAGGGAGGGCCAGAGTAGGAGTGAGCCCTCGAAGTAGTATATATCTGTATATTTGAGATGATGTTGAACGATGTACGATGTGCGGACTCGACGGAGCAAACACTACACAGCCAAGTGGAAAGAATATCTCATCACATCCCCCCGCTGGCTGCGGGGTGGGAAGACTGGGCGCAAGAAACTCATCCACCGCGGGCACATTGAGGCTCCATGCATGCCATCCACTCAATAACCGGGGGTTGCAAGGAGCTGCGCCCTGGAAGCTGGAACAGATCATGGCGAGATGGGCGTTGTGATTGGCTCTCGTACGATATCACATCGTGCATGAGAGTATACACAGGGTATCATTGATCACAGAACGAATCTCTCCACAGAGCCTTGCCCCGTTTATAAATCATTCGTAGAACACGCTGCGTGCAATTGACCAAGCGAAAGGAATCCCGAGAAATGCCTATTTTTCCTTTTTTTGTAAAAGGGTGTCTATAGATAACAAAAACAGAAATGGAACCCATAAAAGTGGGCGAACGGCACAGTTCTGCAACTCCGCAGGTGACAAACCACAAATGGAAAAAGCAATGAAGAAAACGGAGCAGCATGACGGAAAGAGGCAATGATATTCAAGTTTCGGTGAAATAGAGAAGTTCACGTGATTATACTATCATGTGACACCCCTCGTGATAGCGTCCTTCCCAAAGGCTCAAACTTTCTTTTGGAGCTCCTTTTCCTCCTCGGTTTTAATAATAAGAACTTCTGTCACTCCATCCTGGTCTCAGATAATCACCCTCAAAGCCGGGATCGAAAGAACTCTCCACAACCCCAAGTACGGTCCAATCCAAACTCACACTTCCTCCTTCCTCGCCTTGCGCCCAGACGCTAAGCCCGATCGTATTGTCTCCATGATAATCCAGGATGCCGGGATACACTATTTCCAGAAACGAGACGTCAATATATATAACCTTGAAGGGAAAATAAGACAAGAAGAGAAGAGCCGCGACCAGAAAAGAGAAAGAGAAACTCACCAGGAAAAACAACCTGATTCCCAATATGCTCAACATACTTCCCAAACATGTACCCATTAACATAAAGCTGCACCCGAACCCTCGATCCAGGCGACGATCCAATAACAAATCCAAGGGAAACATCGTATCCCCTCGGGATATCCAGCGGAACAACAGTCCTATAAAACTTCGCACCCGCTTCTTTGAGTCCACTTCCTGGTCCCTCACTCTCCCAAGCAGAATCATCAAACCCAGGTAAATGCCATCCCAACCTTTCAGCATGAAGACCCCCCTCATTATACGTCCCTCTCACTTTATCGAGATTCCCCTCACCCCCCGCATTCCCCACAACCTTCCATTCCGTGAACTTCCCCCCGCCGAGAAGTGTTGCGTTGAAGATTCCTCTCGGATTGGTGGCACCACTAGTCTGATCATGTCCCATATGATCCTGAATCACAAAAAGTACATTACTCCCATTAGATTTCAAAGTAGCGTTACCAAAATCAAGTGTCAACTCCCCCTTCGTAGTCTTAGTATCCCCCAACCAAGAACCAATAAACGCACCATTGATATACGCACTCCATCCACTCGCCGTCCCCCCAATCACGGAGAGGAAAACACCTGTTGTTGTGGTGTTGGAATAAGAGAAATATCCGCGCCAGAGAATGTTTCCGGTGTGGTATCCGTATTCATCTGCGTAGAGGACGGGGTATGTGGCGGGGGGTGTGGGGTTGACTGTTTTGTTGTGGTTTGCGAGGGTCCACCTGGAGTCGTCGTAAGAGGGTTCTCGTTCTGGGAGGTTGTTGGCGGATTTCCAGGGTTTTAGGGCTGGGAGGAAGGATTTGATGGTTGTGGTTGTGTGGGTTGGTGGGGAGAGGGAGCCGATTAAACTTCCTTGGGGTGTTCTGTGGATGCGGATTTCTGCGTTGTTGAAGAGGACTTTGTGGATTGAGGAGGGGGCGTAGATTTCGAGGGATGTGGTGGAGGAAAAATCTCCGTCGAGTTTGAGGGTGTTTCCTTGTATGGAGGTGCTTCGAACGAGATAGGGTCCGAGGACGATGACTTGAATTGTTAACGGATGTTTTCTGCTTGAGTTAAGGGGACTTACTGGTTGAGCTTTCAGGAGTGAAAGGGTCGCTAGAGAGTGAGGGGACCCAGGTATAATAAGCTGCAGATCTATCTACGAGGACGACTCGGAAACGGTTGTTAAATTCTACGACGGAGGATCCTGCAAGTTGTGTGTACGAGACGATAAGTCCTCCCTTGGTTGGATGAAAGTCAACGTTGGAAGTGCCATCCCTTTTCGTCACTTTTCCTTCGCGGACTCCAGTTAGGAAGAACTCGCCCTTCTCACCAGTAGGAAGCCACAGAACGATGATAGGTAGATTATCCTGTATCGAGACGGTCAGAACCTCAGCAGTGGAGTAGATCAATTTCTCATTTCCAACTTTGAAGTCGGTGACGATGATCTTTGATTGACGTCCATTGAGAACGATTGAACTATTGGCGTATTGAGGAATCGTAAGGTTGCCAACAGAGGTATTAACCTTTAGCTTAAAAGGTGTGAGAGCTGTTGAGGGAGAAGAGGTGTGCAAAGTGACATAAAATCCACCATTGGTGTCCGGATTTCGAAGTTCGGTCGTGAAAATATCCGGGGTCGAGGTATAACCAGTACTGTTACTTATTCTGTCTACTTTGGTTAAATCTCTTGCCACTCGAACAAATTGACCGAACAGCTTGGTTTCGTGATATTTGTCGCCGATTGTTCTGCTCTCACCCGGTTTATGTTAGTAGTCTTCCTATTGAACTAAGAAGAGAGACTTACTAATTGGTGCGCTGTAATCGTAACTAGTTCCTACCATCGGGAATGGAAGTCCGCCTGTACGAAATTAGTATCGAGAGCAACAAGAAAGTAAAACCGATTATTCATACCCCTAAAGGTAAAAAGTCAGCAACCGCGTTTGAGTTTAGAAAAAGAATGAAGATTACCAGTTAGTTCCCCCAAACACCATATAAACATTCATAGCCGTAACCTTCTGAGCAATATTATGCTTGTAAAAAACATTGACCCAATCCGGACCAGTAGTATTAACACTTCTCATGTCAGCTCTCCCCCCAAAAAGCTTTTGATATCAGATCACTCACCAACCACCAGCCGGCCCAGCCCAAGGATTATAACTCCCCCCCTGAAACTCCGCCAAAAACGAAGGCTGAGTAGGCGCAACCTCCTGAAAATTATTGTAATAATCATAAACCGTAAACTCCGGTACATTTCCATTCGTGCCCCCACATTCCGAAAGATCACAACTCCAACAAGAAGGATAATGATCAAAAGCATAATTATCAACATTTCCACCTACATCGCTATAATCTTTTGACCAGGATTTAGTTCTCATATTCGGATTGTTGTGGATGAGTGGGACATCGATTCCATTCGCGCGTGCTGCGGCTTCGAGAAGTTCCATGTATGCGATTCCTGCGGGATTGGGGATTTTCTTATTGGCGTCGAGCCATTGATTTCCGTATTCATTTTCGATTTGGTAGATGAATACGTTTCCTCCTTTTGTGACTTGGTGCTCGGAGACGATTTGGGATATTTTGGAGAAAAATGGTGTCCAGGCGTCGGTATATCGGGAATCGTTGTTTCGAAGAGTGCCGTAGGCTCCTGTAGTCAGCCAGCCGGGGAAACCTCCTGCTGAAGCTTCTGCGTTGACGTAGGGACCTGGACGGAAGAGGACGTATAATCCGATTTCTTTTGCAATGTCGAAAAGTCTTGTGAAGTCATGAGACGCAGTTTCGAAATCAAGGGTGCCGTCGGCTGCACTGTGGTAACCTGACATGGTCAATCCGACGTGCCCAAAAATGTGGTGAGACACCGAAACTTACCCCAATTCGAGTAGAAGCTCACGGTGTTGAAGCTGTGTGTATGTTAGAAAGGTATATTTCTAGGGTGTGAGATATATTACCCTGCCGCTTTCACCTTCTGCAGGATATCAATCCAGACTTCAGGTACAGGAACTCTCCAGTAATCTGTAAGAATAATTGGTCAAAAACTTCCCATGAAACCCGTGAAAGAGAAATAGATTTGAGTGCAGAATTGAGCCGCGTCAAAATGAGTCTTTCTAAATTGGGAAGTCCTTACGAATCTGAAAATTATTAGAAAAGATCCAAGAACCGGGGGGAGGATTTTCAAACCTCTCCAGACCAAACAAACAATCTCTGCCCATTGATAATGTAACTGTAGTGATCCCTGAAGCCACCCCATCAGCTTTCCGGCAATGAATCACATCGTGCTTCTAGGTTCATTTACCATTCTACTACTTTATTCAAGCCGTTATTGTGTATCGGCCACTGCGCTTGGCCCACCACGCTCCAAGCCAAGAGAGATAGAGAAGAGAAGCAATAAGAGAGCCTCATCGTGAGTCGGCTGCTGATAATCCAAATACCTCGTTCCAGAAGCAACGGGATCGAGTGAGACTTCACGACTTCCAGAAATCTGTTTTCTCTTATGTTAAAAAGAAACCCATGTATATCTCCTCGTACTAACTCTCGGCTTCATATATTTTTCTTCGGCACTAACCGACCCAAATGTCGAATATGAGGGGTATGATCTGTAGGTACGCTGCCCCACAGTCGAAAGTCTGGTAACAACTAAGACAAATGATTGAGCCTGCAGATATTACACCCTTGCAGAGTGAAAGAAAGACGGGGAATGAACAAAAGCATCATCGTACCCCGCATTGAGGAAGCTGATCGGAAAAACAGCGAGCGAAAATGACGATAAATATTCCCATTCGCGCGCTTGCGAGATGCGAAAGCTGGGCGGATGGATACGAGAGTGTTAAGGTTAATTGCCGCCGTAGAGAAGCCGGCGGGGGTAGTCATCGCTTAGGTTACCATACAATGGTATGTATATATTATATAGAGAAAATTGTGGTGTTGTTCTTGAGCAAAGAGGTTCAGCCAAAGAAGTCGCCTTGCTGGTGGCGTCCCCACTTGTCCAATTGGGCGTTGGCTTGAAGTCCTCCATCTCACCACACATCTGTTTCTTCATCTGCATCGACAGAGCTACGACATAGCTGCGATAGTCACAACATTGAATCTCTCTCATCTCGGTTCTTTCTTCTCGATGGCACGGCATGGGAGGTCGCTTCGGAATCGCATCAAGTCGCCGACCAGAAAGGTGGCACCCGGATTGCGACGACTGGTAATCCTGTTCTGCCCAGCCTTTCCTCTCTCACCGCATCCTTCTTTCTCGGAAGCTTCATCCCAACTCTGCAACGAACGGCCTGGGATCTTGCGCTGAAAAAAGGGCAATGCATGATTTTCTACTTCCAGCAAGTCCTCCATTCCTAAATTGGGTATTTTGCTTGCCAACGTCAATCAATGACAACAGCTCTGCTCTCTTCCCGATTCGTTGCACCGCATTTCAGTACGATAATCTCGAGAGCCCCATGATTATTGAGATCCCACGGATGGCCCCGAACAACGATTGTCACGGCTCTTCAAATCAGACGAGACGTTGCAAGTTCCATTCGCAAGCCAGACGCCATGAAAGCCATGGCACGGGTTTGACTACGGCATTGAATTTTCCGGCGTCTATACTTGCGCCTATTTCCAAATTTAGGAAAAAGAGGACATCAGCTTCGCGACTGGCTAGTCATCCTGGCGTTGGAAACTGCTTATAGTATTGTTTACAAGTAGCGTCAAAGACCTTTCAACTCACCAATGATGGAAATACCGTGGCGAGTTCCTGAATATCATAAGCGGAGGTCGCCTGTCCTTTCTCAAGGTTAGGTTTCCCTGTCTAAATCTCTCTACTATCTTCCCCACGGTTTTGTCTCTATTACCAGGAGGACCCTGAATCAGAATATGTTGTACAAAACCCGGTTCCTGGGATCTGGAATACATCATGTGATTGTTGATCACATTTTCCAGTTGGATGTTATGCGGCTTTCGTGGGAAGATCCTATACGTATATGGCAAGATACGTTTTCAACGAATCTCCGAATATGGACGTAGTTTAGTGTTGAGTTGAAAGACTTCCCATCGACTTCAATGCGAAACCTATCCCTTCCCAAGCAAACGATAGTTCGTCCAACGCCAACTTCCGAGCCGCATGTTTGTATCACTCGAATGATCTTTAAACTGACTTTATATCCGCCCCTGTAACACATCGGGTCAGTCTTCCCAAGAACCGAAGCCGAGTTCCAACTTCCAAGAGCAAAAAAGGTATACGTTACCTTCGGAACAGCTATCCATGCATCTCAACACTACTTGAATGCAACAATGCATAGTTCAGTTCAACGAAGATGCAGCCAATCGTCGAGTTATGTTGTAGGCCGCTGTCATGCCAAATGCTGCATTGCGATCCTCTTCTTACAGATGCAGTGGCCACTTTCTGATCCTCGAAATCTCCACATCATCGCTTGCACCACCTAGGTCTTGTCGGTTGTGTACCGGATTCCGCCTCATCCTCTCTCTTAACCTGGAAGCGAGAAGTATGCCGGTGTAGATTGGTTCCTGCGCTGATCTTGATACTAATATCTTCATGGGGCTGATCATTTTTCTACCGGTAACGGTAAGGTAGGTTCGTCGTGTTCCCACCATATCTTTTGAGAACCTGGTACGCATTATGGCGTTCGGACGATATGGAGATCATACCTTTTCTTAAATAGAATCTCGAATCTTGAAGGCTCGCAGAAGCCGGTGAACTAACGTTCATACATATATCTCCTCATATAGTAAACATCATGCCTGCCTCTTAAACCTCAAAATTCTCATCACACATCTCACCTGTCATCAAATTTTCCTCTGAGTCCAGTATAATGGAAAGTAAACTTTATATTAGACCCTCGTGTCTACCATGACTTTGTTTTCACGGCGAGCCGCATGTATTGTGCAAGTCACATTGAACACACGAGGACCTCACACCGACCTTATCACCCGAATAGGTCGAGTTGCTGGAATTGATGATGGAACCAATGAGTTTATGAAAACGCGGTGAGACTTTCGGTATTTGAAGATGAGAATCTTCCAAGTTGATAAAGGACAGACATGTGCCATGAAATGGTATCTTCTTAAAAAGAATTCATCTCCATTGGCACTTGGTCTCTCCCGGTTGACCTGACGACCTCACATCTCTTTTTGAAATATTTCTACATTCTCATAGCATCAACTTGAGCATCACGCGCTTTCGCTCTTCGGCTCAACCAACCTCCACTCATCCCAAGTTGCCCAATTTCCCCTCTCTCCCCCTCTTCTCACATCCTCAATCTCACCACTGCTCAAACACTCCCGTCGACACCTTTGCCAATCTCGCTTTCCCAACACCACGCGCAACGTTTGAATACACACTCACACACTCACACACCTTCAAATCCTCACCCAAAATTCTAGACTAATTCCGTTGCTCTTTCCTCGCGTCCTTGCTCGATCTTTCGAACCACAGTCTTTACAGTGCACAGTACATAGTACCATCCGTCACGCAAAGATGCACGTCCTAATTCCAAAAGCCCTCACTTTTGCCTTCATTATCGCTTTCCTCGCTCTCGCAAACGCGTTGCCTTCCTTGTTATCCTCAGGAGTAGAGATATCCACTCCAAGTATTCGTGGACGTCGAATCAGTCCCGATAACACGTGTGGAAAGACGGCCACGAGTCGACGCGGTTATGTCTGCAACCCAGTAAAGAATGCTGGGGGTTGTTGTAGTAGTTCTGGGTGGTGTGGTGTGGGTGATGGTATGTTTTCTTCTCTCGTTTTTATCTTTGAAGTTTGTTGGAGGGCTGTCAGCTTGAGAAGATGGCTTTCTTGTTATGTCTGTTTTGGGACAATAGCAAGGCTAGCCCCTTGAAGGCGACCTCATCTCTCACCTTCCTATTGTGCTTGTGCCCTCGATTCATATAAACCTAACCATATCCCAAAAGACTACTGCGGCCCAACATGCCAACCCCAATTCGGAACCTGCGCCAACATCACCACACCAGCCCCACCACCAGCAATAGACGACTTCCTCTGTGGTCCCCAAAACGAAAATAAGAAATGCTCTGGTGGTCAATGTTGTAGTCAGGTATATACCCCCTCTCCTCCTTTTCCAAATATCAAGAGAGAGAAACATAAAGAGAGGATAGGGGGTACATTTTTAAAAGGAAATACTAACAATCATCTAGTACGGATACTGCGGCACCACACCAGACTACTGCACCACAAACTGCCAATCCTCTTTCGGAACCTGTTCTCAATTATCTACCACTACCTCCTCTACCTCATCTCAATCTCCAACCCCATATCCCACCTCACCCCCAACAACTACACCGAATACAGAGAACTGCGGTCCAGCGAATGGAAATGCAATTTGCAATAACAAGCAATGTTGTAGCGCAGCAGGTATATCCGCCTCATCCCACCAGTCTAGGAAATAGTTGTTGTGAAAAGTGATGCTGATTCTGGCTTGTACAGGATGGTGCGGAACAACATCAGACTACTGCAGCACAGGCTGCCAAACCCAATTCGGAATTTGTACCAAACAACCATACTCACCCTCTCCTCCTCCAGAACCAAGTATAGACCTCTGTGGACCAGCCAATGGAAATGCTCATTGCAACAATAATATGTGCTGTAGCCATACTGGTAAGCGCGATCTCCCTTCCCCCATCTCAGTACTAACCACAAACCATCATACACAGGCTACTGCGGCTCAACAGAAGACTACTGCTTCGACCCCCAGTGGTGTCAACCCGCCTACGGCCGCTGCGACTCCGACCAAACACCCCTCGGTCTCTCAACACGCAACATCCCTCGTCCCCAAAAAGGAACAATTTCCCTGACAGATGACATTTATGACTGCCAAAAAACCAAAGTGGTAGCATTAACCTACGACGATGGCCCATGTCAATACACATCAGAACTCCTAGATCTTCTCAGGGAGTATGGTTTCCATGCAACTTTTTTCATCACGGGGAACAACAACAAGAAAGGGGCTATCGATACTACGCCACAATGGACTAATGTGATCAAGAGAATGATCGCAGAGGGCCACCAGGTTGCGTCTCACACCTGGTCCCATTACGATCTCGACTCTATAGGTAAAGAGGGACGTGGTGGACGTATGGATCAAATGGTAAAGAATGAAATGGCCTTTAACAACATCATAGGCAAGTGGCCGACTTACATGAGACCGCCTTACTCAAATTGTTCCCAGGCAACGGGATGTTGGGAGGATATGCAGGAATTGGGATATCATCGTATATATTTCGACTTGGATACTGATGACACCAATCACGAGTCTCCAACCAACATCCAAGGCTCGAAGGATATCGTGAAGAATATGTTGGATATGAGTCCGTCAGAAGGAAGTTTCTTGTCGATCCAACATGATATCAGTGAACAATCGGTGGGAAATCTTTCGGCGTATTACTTTGATTTGATTAAGAAAAAGGTTGGTGGGATTACCTGGTTTCCCTGGGAATTTTGGAGTATTCAATAGCTAACCCTTGTGTTTTTGATAGGGTTGGCGGGGTGTAACAGTTGGGGAGTGTCTTAATGACGACGAGGATAACTGGTATCGAACAATGTAGGGGATGGAGGGGCTCATCTCCATGATCGACATATATCCCACATTGTCGGTCTCAGTTCCAAGATCTCCGCTGTCACACACTTGACATACTCGGATCGCATGTGCTCATGAGATCCTTAATTATTCGAACTTCAACAACTTTGCTGCAAAAACAAACAAAAAAAGACAATTCTTGGTTTCCATAGAACGCGGAGGAAATCCTCGGCTCCTACACACCACGCTCCTTTTCGAAGACTCGCCTATAAGATTACAGGAGTACAGCCCCAGAGTGTATAGTGGAGGAAGAACCGAATATATGGGTGGGTATTTGTTTTAGAGTTGCTTGCGGATTTGCGTAGATCGGGAGTCTGGGGTGCAGAAACGGTCTCTTCCGGGGCATCAAAAAGTTCCAAAAGGAACAGAGGCTTGGGGGTTGGTGGAAGTGGGGTAGTTTCAATAACAACGACTTGATGGGAAATGGTCTCGGGTTGGCCCTCGGAATAGTCCAGACGAGATTAGAGGCTCAGAGAGTTTCGAGAGGCTAAGTGGGGAGTAATGCGCAAGATGTTTAGACGACGGAAGATTTTCGTTTCTAGTATTTAGAAATTCATGCCATGGCTTTCCGTTCCTCGTTCCGTCGATCATGAAAAGTTGGGGAGTGAGATCTGTATTTCTGATCATAGTCCGTGGGAAGCTGGTGAGGTGAGCCAGCTGTATCCTGGTTAATGTAGATCTAGAAAATGGTGTCTTCAACGGCTCAAATGGTCAGGAAGACCCGAGTAAGTCGAGTGTATCAGCTCGCGCTTATTGAATCGTCCAGGACCAGTGAGGTTGAGGTTCGCCACTCCGGTCGTTGGACCCATAACTCTGGATGGATTATGCCCCCTTATTTGAGCCAACGAACCCCCCATTGCTAAGGGGACGAAATTGGAGAAGGCGCAAGGCTTTTGCATTGTTGGAGTGGACATGGGTCGGGTGTACACTGGTGACGACTTCTGCCCAAGAAGCCAGTGAGGTGAGCGTTCTAGCTGCGAGGAGAGGATTCCGAGGCTGTTTGGAGCGACGAAGTTTCATCATGCATAAACTTTGCTCGCCAGGCCATGCCAGATCCTCTTGCAGTCGAGTATGAAGTATAATATGGTTCGAGGGCGCCCGTGGAGTTGGTGCACCGTCGCCGTCGAAAGCGTAGGCAGAGTTCAGAATCCAAAATTGAAGCTATCCACAACACTGCATCTGCTGCATCCGATTCCGCACCTTCTGCGCCTTCCTGCCTCGCATTCCCGACGCATCGTGAGTTGTCGTGTGTGTGTTGTCAATATTTGTTAGAGTTGAAGCGGAGTCTGCTCTGCGATGGAGGGCATCATGGAGGCAGGGGCCACCTTCCAGGTCCCCTCGGGCATTTTAACGCCGCCCCGGAGCGAGAGCTCAGGTTGTCGGGACAGCGTCTACTCAGACTTCAGCGTAAACAATACATCACCACCGTCATCACCATCGCCTGCCCGCAGCACCATACGCAGAGACCGAGCATCCTCTACCCAGAAGGAAGCCAACCGATCCAAACAATTCACCACCCGTCTCAACCGCAGTGCCAGTGCCACCTCGACCGATTCTACCGGCGAATTATCCACAGGGCGGAGAAGAAGGGGTCAGTTCCAACATCGCAACATCGCCAGTCTCCCTATAGACCACGGCACGAGATTGGTTGAGCCGCCGCATGAGAAGGCGTTGACCAGCATGGCTTTTGCAGAGCAGCAGAAATGGATTACGGTCCAGCAAAAGACTTTTACAAAATGGTACGAGGGGAACGGCAGCAACTGCAGAGAGGGGCATTCTGACTGACCGCCAACAGGTTAAACACAAAGATTGAGCCTCGAGAGTTAGCGGTGGTAGACCTGGTGAAGGATCTTAGTGATGGCGTATGTCCTCCTTTCCTGTTACTACAATTACGAATACTAATGCAACTCAGGTTATTCTTATACACCTCCTCGAATGCCTTTCCAACGAATCACTCGGTCGGTATGCCGCCAAACCCAAACTACGAGTCCAGCGATTCGAGAATGCCAATCTATCCCTAGACTTTATAAAATCACGAGGTATCCAGATGACGAATATTGGTGCCGAGGATGTAGTCGACGGCAACCGAAAGATTATTCTGGGCTTGATCTGGACCTTGATTCTGCGATTTACCATCTCCGATATCAATGAAGAGGGAATGACCGCAAAGGAAGGTCTTCTTCTCTGGTGTCAAAGGAAAACAGCTTGTTACGACGAAGTCGAAGTACGGAACTTTACCGACTGCTGGAACGATGGTCTGGCCTTCTGTGCACTTTTAGATATCCATCGACCGGATTTGATCGACTACGATTCATTAGACAAGAACGACCACAAGGGCAACATGCAATTAGCTTTCGATATTGCATCCAAGGAAATCGGTATCCCAGATCTGTTAGATGTCGAAGATGTTTGCGACGTAGCGAAACCTGATGAGCGAAGTTTGATGACATATATCGCCTACTGGTTCCACGCCTTCTCGCAGATGGAAAAGGTTGAGAATGCCGGCCGAAGAGTGGAAAAGTTTGTCAATAGCATGCAAGGCGCTTGGGAGATGCAGAGTGGCTACGAGAGGAGAATGCGGGAGTTACTGAAAAGCATCAAGGAACAGGATTTAAAATGGCAAGAGGCGACATTTGAGGGAACATACACAGATGCCAAACTCCAAGCCACCGAATTTAGCGCATACAAACGAGGGAAGAAGAGAGAATGGGTGGCGGAGAAGAGCGATCTCGCGGCATTATTAGGAAACATCAAGACGAAAATGAGCACCTACCGACTCCGAGCATACGAACCACCGCCAGAGTTGAGGTTGAGTGTTATGGACCAGGAATGGTCTACTTTGGTAAAAGCTGAAATGGCCCGAGGTCAACTCATTAACGAGACCATTAGAGAGTAAGCAGAACCCACGTTTATGGTAATGAAGAAACTAACACTTTTCAGCATCAAAAATGCCCTGAGGAAGGCCTTTGCAGACAAAGCAAACGATTTCGCCCTTGCCCTCAACACAATGCAACTAGCCATCTCAGGCTTGGAAGGCGACGTCGAAGACCAACTCACCCACGTCCGTCGACTGAACGAAAACCTCACACCATTAAACCAATACCTAGAAAAGATTGCTCTCGCTGATCAAAAGTGCGAAGAGGCAAACATCGAAGAAAACGACTTTACAACTTACACCTACGACGAATTATCTTACGAGCTTGGTCTAGTCAAGAACTCGGTCTCGAAAAAGCTAGCCTTCTTGGATAACCAAGTTGTCGCACGAAACATGACGAACCTGACACCAATCCAACTCGAAGAATTCGAAAGTGTCTTCCGTCACTTCGACCGCGACGCCACGAACTCTCTCCAAGAACTCGAATTCAGCGCTGCCCTCGCTTCCCTCGGCCTAGTCTTCAGCGAAGACGAAATGCACGAATCCTTCTTCGAGACCTCTTCGGGTCGTGATTACGTTACCTTTGAACAATTCATTCGTTTCATGGTTGATGTCACGGAAGATCAGAATACAGCCGAACAGGTATTCCAGAGTTTCCGAGAGGTGGCGGATGGAAAACCGTATGTTACGGAGATGGATCTGAGACATAGTTTGGTGCCGGATGATGTGATTGAGAAACTTACTAGTATTGTGCCGCTGCATAAGGGCCCGGATTTGCAGGAGGATAGGGGCATGCCGCAGTATGATTATATTAGCTTTATGGATAAGTTGATTAGTGATCCGGGGGAGAGTGAGGGGAGTGAGAGGAGTGAGCCGCTGGGGGAGTTGACGAATGGACAGCAACGTTCTGCGAGTCCGACGAAAACGAATGGGTATCATTGAGTCTTTGAGCGGCTTGGTGGAGGACTTGATTCTATAGTGAGCATTTTTTGAGATGGGGGGTGGAATTTGTAAATTTATGGTCGAGGCGCGATAGCATGCACATGGTGTTTTCTTCTTTTTTCTTCGGCTGTTTGGAGTTGCATGGATTGGTATTGGGGGTGGTAAAAAGGGAATACTACCTACTTCTTCTTTTGTCTCTTCTCAAAATTTTAGTTCACGGGCTAGCTAGCTAGCTGGCCGGATTTGGTCTGTCTAGTCTGGCCTAGCCTGGTTTTGACACATTGCATATTTTCTTTTTGGGTCCTCTTCCTCTTTTCTCTTCATTCTGGCGGTGGCTTTTTATTCCTCTATGTTCCTTTTTGTTGAGCGAAGATACACATATGGTAGATAGGTTAGAGAAATGAAATCCAGACTCTTTGGGGAACTTAGATCTTTACTTTCTGGTGCTTATGTTGATAAGAATGAATGACTGGCGTGATGTTTGGGAGGAGAGGTCGAGGTCAAGTGCGAGAGGGAAGCGACCTCAACTCCTCAACTCGTTCTCAACTTAACACCCACCACCGGGCTCGAGGTCGACTCTCGACTCATAATTTCTAACTCAGAAATCACTCCCTCGCCCCAAAATCAAACAGAGCGATGGAAAATAGAATGTCTAAAAGTTGGGAAAAAGGAATTGAAAGGAGGTTGAGGCTGAAGAGAGATGTTGATCTTCACCTTGAAAAGTGTCGCAATACCCACTCGACTATATCGTATCTGTTTTGGAGTGCGTATTTCCAACTTTGAATTGGCTTTGGGCTCGGGGGTATTTTGGTCTGGTGTCCTGGTTTTGGGGTGGGGTAGAGAGGTTGAGATGGGGAGGGAAGGCGCGATCTTGTTGTTATTAAGGTACCTAGGTGGAAAGAGCAACGAAGACTTACCCAACCAGTTGACTTGTAGAAATGTCTTCTCGAGTGTACTTTTGGATGAGGCTGAAGGATGGGAATTGTCGGAGGCCTGGAAGACAATAGAGGTAAGCTTGGTGGAAATAACAACACTAGAACCCGGTGCTATTCAAGTATTCTAATTATGAGCTATGGCTGAAGTACCATAATCTTTCTATACCATAAGAGAGAACCTCCCTGGTTTTGAGGTACTATTGAGAAAGACGCAGGTGTTCTTACAGTAACCGTAACGGAGAGGGGGCCGAACAAAACAACGGGGTGATGGATGAACTAAGCAAGGACCAACCAGTCGTAGGTTGTGGAATGTTCCGTGGACCTCTCCGACCCGTTCCGTTTATACGTTGGCTCTCGTCGTGGTGGCGCGATGTTGAGTCAACCCCATCGTCCCAAGCGTAAGAGGGAAGGAGCAACCGCGTTAATTTCATCCTGTGGGGTGTGTATAGGTTGAGGGTTGAATCGAGGTCAGTGAGGGAAGGAACGGCTCTCGTAGTTTGGGTCAAGTATTTGGGAAGGAACGAGTAGTACCTAGATTTCGGTTTCAATCCTTCGGAGTATATTCCTCCATCAAACCCACTTGGAGCTTTGTCAATTTAGCAGTTTAAGTGAATCGGAGACTCGCACCGGGAAATTGAGTGCCTGAGGTGATTCATATATAACACTGTTTCTTTCTATCCCAGCTACTTCCCCCTCATGCCCTTTGACGCTAGAACAATTTTAGTTCACTTGTACTTGAAGCTCTTATATGCCTAGTTGACAACCAGCCGCTCGCCTAACCCACCTCCCCCCAAAGTCCTTCTTTAAACAAAAATAGCACCTTTTTCTATCCCAACTCTAGAGCTTACCTGCCTGGCCTAGTCAGTTAATGTGTTACCAGGAGCTCGTCTCAAGTAGTAACCATAACTGTCGGAAAATACAAAAAGAAATCCTTCGGGGTTTCTCTACCCCGCCTGCGGGCGGTTAGAGTTTTGCTGCTTTTTTGGATGGAGGGGGGGGGGTTCTTTTTGGAGACCTTTGGAGGTGGAAAGTTCAATTTTGGTTTTAGGCGAAAGGTGTTCCACCATCTATGTCTTGTCTGCGAGGTTGAAAGGAGCGACCTGTGATGATAGTCGCGCCTTGTTTAAGAGGAATGGATCGATCACGCCTCGTTTGGCTGGTACAGATGTCTAAATAATTATGCTTTAATTGATGAAAACCTTTCAAGAGACTTTATTAGATTGGGATATAATAATACTTCTGTTTCTTCTTCTACCTTGGGTTTTGGTGCCTTCGCTTGCTTTTCACTCGAGCTTAGGAATTGCTTGTGGTTTCTTAGCAATGAAATACGTCCATTGAACTTAATTGAGTCAGATTTAGGGCAAACCACTTGCGCGTAAGAGACTTGAGGTTACCTTTCTTCTAGCAAGCAATATCTAAGGAATATTCTAAAACTAGGCATAGTGCTCATTGGTCGCTTCGCATTCCTCGGATTCATAAGTTCTTTTCGCCCCCCATCCCAGAAAATGCATGTACTACAGACTAATAACATGTGGAGATAATAGGCAACTTGGGTCGGTTGCACTACATCGGTAAATACCCACGCGGTTGAAAGCGGACGTGGCTTTTCGGGGTCGGTCAGTGAATGACGAATTCATTTCTTAGGATTCTTGAGAGTTCTTGGAATATATGTTGTGTATCTTTGTAATGGATTTGTCAAGTTGTATTTCAAGTGGGTTATCTTCCGAAGTATTCGAGTGATTTTCGGTTTTGGAGTTTGAGGTTAGAGTGGAGGGTCTTCTCGTCAACTTGGAATGGAAGACACAGCATATCTACGAACTGAATCGAAGCGAATAAGATGCTCAAAGAACCTCCATTGTTTCCCGTGAGCCTGTAAAGATGAATTCACGAGATTCCTGTAAAGGTACCTAGGTATGGTCATATTTCAATCATAGCCACATTCCCTCCTTCGCCTAAAAACTCACGCGATATAAAGGCCATTCTCAGCATCTCTCCACGCCAAACCACATGGCAAATGCACTCTTCCAAGCGACTCTTTCAATCCGGCAGGTAAGGTCCCATCAATCCTTGGTTGGTGGCTGACCGTTTTCAGTATATTTTTGGACAATCGCTGAAGCGACTTCGAAGAGAGAAATACAAAGCTGAATGGAGACGAATAACCTGGAAATGATAAGAGGAAATTGGAGGGTTTGAAAAATTATGCTCGTATGCTTGTCCTTTAAATGGTATGGTGCAGTGAAATTTGTTGTTTTATTGGTTCGATTTACCCCCATCATGCATCAAATATGCAAACCTTCGGAAGGAAGCCTAACGTCTTCCTTGTTTCCTCAAATGAAAATGCAGGAAACTTCACACCCTCACCTCGGAACGACATGCGCTGTGCTGCGGATATCAGGTGCTATAAATTAAACGGACATTTAAGGTCCGGGGAGAATGAGGAGGTTGGGATCGTCTGTCAGATTTTTGTTGTTCCTTCCACCGTCCGATTTCTTGCAGTGTGGAGGGTAAGATGACCGTTCGCTAGCAATTATGAGATGAGCTATATTCCTTCGGATCGGTAGTTGTTGCCCGCATGGGTATGGCGTTTTTGGTGGTTGCCGAGGGCGGGGGCTGGCGAGAGGGGTAACGGGAGTGGGTTAGTTAAAGGGGGAATGTGCGTACTTCAATGTGAAGGATTCTATTTCCATCTCTCCCAAAACCTGAAATGAAAAATAGTGTAGCTGGTCTTCGCTAGAAAATACCACCGGAGCAACGGCCCGTTTCCTTGAGAAACTGCTTGGGACAACACACACGTGGAAAAAACACACAGACAAGCATGAGTTCATATGCAATCCCACCCTCCCATACATATTGATTAAACCCCATATATTAATTTGCATATTCACATAACCATAACCAAACAAACCCACCAACGCGTTATCATAAAGTCTTGCCTCATACATATGTAACATTCCAATACACCCATCCTTTATTTGATCCATACCCAAAGCCACGTTAAGAATATGTTTCCGTTCCTCTTGGTAAGTCCTTCGTCGGGAAACTCCAGCCTCCCTTTTCGGACCTCGCTTGCTGCTTGGATGCAGTTTCGTAAATCGTTGGAACGTTCTGGACCCCATTGAGAGAAGCGTAGTCCATGTTTGCGTAATTTGTAGCCGAGGAGTAGGAGGATGAATACAGGAACCTGCTTTGATCAGTATCTCAATTTTGGTTTGTGATATGAGAAATATCTTACACTTATATAAGAAGCAATAAATCCTCTTGTATCAAATGGTCTTTCCAAAAATGCTCCCACGCCGTTGAAAATCACCAGTAGAAGACATGAAACAAGACCATAGCATGCCTTCAACCATTGGCCGTGTGACTTATAAGGATATCGGGCATTGTCTCTATCGTAACAAGCTGTTTGAGCTTCTGACGCATTTCCGTAAAGTTTTGCGTCCTCGAGTCTGTGGATCTGTTTAGTTTTGTGGCTAAAGAAGTTGAGATAAGAAATCTTACGTTTTGAAGAATGAGAGATAAGTTGTGCATATCACAAGATATACAATCAAACAAGAAACAGTGCAGTTTGAAGCCAACTCGCTCAATCTCTGGAAGGACGTTAGTAAATCTTGAGCTTTGGGAGAAAAGAGAGTTCACTTGCATCGCCAGGTGCTCCAGTTCTTCCCATAAACCCAATCAACATCATAGCTCCAGTAGCCAGCACAGCTCTTACTGGAACTCCCGACCTTGTATGCTGCAATCGTGTTGTGATGAAATCCGGACCAGTCTGTTCTCTCAACGCTAAGGTGTGTAGAACTCTGCTTGCTACATACATAGAATTGATAGCACAAGTGAACGAGGAAAATACGAACACGGCGTTGAAGAAATGAGCTGCCATTGGTATTCCGGCTTCGACAACAGCGATCACGAATACTGAATGCGACCCGACCGATTGCCCCTTTCCGTTGATAAAAGGATGATCCATTGGAACCACGAAAGAGGCCGTAAGGACAGCGATGCAGTATAAGGTAATGATTCGGATGTTGATTTTTCGGGCAGCCATCTTCATCGATTCGGCATCTGAGAGAGAGGTCGACTCCGAGGCTGTTGCTGCAACAATATCCATTCCAATATATGAAAACATTATTCTCACGAACGTTGTCCTGGTTCATGTTAGTTGGTGAGGGGGAAAAAAGCTCTTCCTGACTAACCAGACGGCAAGAAAGGTACCAACTTCGCCCTTAATAATGCGCTGTACATTTCCATCTCCATCTTTGACCGCATATTGTTGATTGAAAAAAGAGTATGGGGATTTCCAATCTAAATATGTTAGTACTTCAAATGGCATTTGAGTAGAATTGTTCGATTCGTAATAGGAACGTACACTTTGGCCCCACCACTTGATCATAATATGCATCTTTTCGCGCTAAAACTAATTAGCACAAATTTCACAATGGCATTAAGCTCAAGCGTTACTTACGTTGAATAGTGTCCAAGCAAACCATCATCAAAATCAACATAACGATAAACGTCAACTTGATGGATCCAAAAATGTATTCAAACTCGCCAAAGTACTACAGAATACAATTAGTATGTCTAACTCATCTGATGAGATTAGGAGAGCTGGTTACCTTAACAGGAAGCATATTTAAACAGACGACTATAACAAGGAACAAAGCAATCCAGACAGCCGCATCAACTTCACCACCCGTAACCCAATTCAAATAAGTCCTTCCATCGTCGTATTTAAACGCTACAGTATTCGCAACGGCGACAAGTTCGTCGGCAGCGAGAATGGCGTAGGCAAACCAATACATCCAACCTACCGCAAAACCAACACCTCGATCAAGATATCGTCGTGGAAATTCCATTACTGGGGCATTTACCGGCATCAAAGCAGTCATCTCACCAAGGCAAGAAATAACACTTGAAATAACACTGCCAACGAGAACATAAGCGAGAACCGCTCCACCTGGGCCAGCCGATGCCAGCGATCGCCCACTTCCAAGAAAGAGACCATTTCCAATCGTACCAGAGAAAGCAATCATATTGATATGTCTTTCCTTGAGTACTCTCCTAAACACACACGTAAGCGTGGTCTACGTAGCGCACATCGTTATAGCGTTCTCACCACAGGGCTTCCCCGCGTCTTTCTTTGCGATCCTCCACATATTCGGGTTCATCGATAGAAGGTGCTCGCATCATCGGCTCCGGGCTTGCTGTTGACTGTGTCGGAGCGCCTTCAAATTCCCGCTCGAACACTTGCGGGTATACCGCTTGAGGCTTTTCGTGATCCATCATGACGAGTACTGTGTTGTCAAAGGCCAATCTGGGGCACTTTGTCAAGATAAGTCGAAGAATCGTGCGGACTATAAGATCGACACCTGCCCCCAAAGCAACCCCCTTGGTGAAGGTCAAGGATAAATGAGCGGGTGCGCCCCCGAGGCACAGCTCTGACCACAAAACGCCCAAAGATGTAAGACCGGGGAAATCAAAGCGATGATCCCTACAACTGGTCTGGTTACACGGAAATAATATTATGTGGCTGCACCTCCCTCATTCCTATCAAATTAGATGGGTGCCCGCTGGTCACACAGGACGACAGGTGTGGTCAGGAGAGCAGGAGAGCAGGAGGAGAGAGACCTAACTTCTGCATCTCATCCCTGAGAGCGGAAACACGCCCGTATTCAGGCCGTAAAAGGCTGTGCTGTGCCATTCCTACCTACATAGAGAGATAACGAATTCGATAATGAAAATGCCTATCATCGCCAGGTTGGGTCTATCAAGGTCCCTGTACGCGTAGGTACCTTATCGAAATAGGTACTGCATGCAGGATTGGAAAGAGGTAGCAGTACAGCCGCTCCCCTTGGAATGAAGCTTTCACTGATAGCTGAATAGCGAGCTGGCATTGAACAAGCAGCAAATACAGAGGGCACCCTCGTATGCACTTTGCCCCGCAGGTGGGATCGTGCCAGGTTGGTGTTTTGGCTAGCTCCGGATTTTCAAGGTTGTTTTTGAGCAGCTCCTCTTGGCCCACAGCGATTTGTTCGGTTGTCGCAGTGTCAGTCCAGTCGTGTGACTAGCCGTCTCAATTCGGCTCTATCCGCCCTCTATCCGGGTTCTAAACAGACCCACTTCTATTAGTGGTTCAAAAGCTCGACAGCCAAGCAATGAAACGGCTGGGGCCCCTGAGTGACCGAACGCCTCTCCCAGCGTATGAGACCACAGCGCCAATGAGATGAAGTCCATTCAACCAGAACTGACATCGCCCTTAGTTATGCACGAGATTATGGATTTGCCCAGGAACCGGTGCACAAATCGTGAAAAGCGGTAATGGGTACCGAACGAGCGAGGCTGCCTACCGTAGGAGTAAGCTATTGGTCTGTCGGCTCTGGCCTCTCGAGTCTTGAGATGAGAAGAAAGATATGCCGTCAGCTTTGGGTTTATGTGGCACGCTATGTGGAACCAACAAATGGAGTACTTGCAGTTTTGCCTTGTTTGTGCGAAGCACATACATATTGCCGATATGTTCTGACATCTTGTACAACCGAGATGTGCAATCTCCCTCGATCCTCACCTTCCCCCCCCCCCCCAAATCCTGAAAGGCGTTGCTAATGTAGCTCAGTATCTTTCCACTGATCATGGGGGGAAGCGTTCGTTGGAAGGGTGCCCGAGGCATCATCTACTTCTACAAGTAGCTAGTAATGTTCTGCACCAGCCAGGGTAATAAGTGCAATAAAGCTTCAGCATGACACCCTCGGGAGGACTAAGCTGTCTTTTGAATACTTCTCCGTACTGGATGAAGTAACTGTTCGGGAAATCTACAGACTCGTCTAGCTGCCTTGCCCCCTGCTCCACGAGGGAGTGCCAGCCATTCAGGGTCTGCATACCCTACTCCGTACAGGAGTCCACCCACCTCGCCGGCATGTTGGCGCTAGTCGACCGCGGCTGCCTTCGTCATGAACGGAAGGCTTGACAATTTTTGAGTTTGACACGGGTAACTTGCTACAACATTCCAGATTCCACTCTTTCAACTTGGAAATTCCACTTGACACTGTGTGAAAGAACGTCTCAGACGTTGAGCAGACCGCAGATGTGACGAGGCATCAAAGCCGCCCCTGGCCACAAAACTCCCCGCAGCCAGCAATGGCGGCGCCGCCTCCAGCCTCATCGTCACTCTTTCTGAGACTCACGAATTCTTGGAAGCTACTTTCTCTCCGAAGCGACGTCGATAACATCGTCCTCGAACTTCTCGGGCAATTTTCTTTGGAGAAAATCTATTCCGAGGGTGACAAGGAAACGTATCAACACTTGGTGATTACATTGATTGCCCAACTCAATACGATCTTTCATATACAACGGCTTTCGCTGCCCTCCGAAAACCTGCAGGTCGGGTGGTATCTGGGGTTCCTAGTTTCATGGGAAGTTTCTCTGCGAACCATAGAATTCGTTCTTCAGACGGTGGTAGAAGGGCGGGAAAGTTTGTGGGAGGTGGAGGCGTTGAGAAACAAATACCTGGCCGAATTTCTGCTCTCGGCACTTCGAGTTCTTACACTACACCCAAAAGCACCAGCAAATCAACGGGCCAAGGATCGACGAGATCGGTTCAGTCGCATCCATAGATCATTGGAGCGTGTATTTGATAGTTATGGGGGAGATAAATCATTTCTTCTTATGGTGTGTAAGGAGTGCACCGACTCTCTGCGAGCTGACCCAGACTCGCTCACTCTCCCTTCGGGTTTGAAATATGAGCTGCCCAACTTGGCTTCGGAATTGGTACGTCAAAACCACATATTTTTCCATATATATATATTTGAAAGCAAACTAACTTCTCGAATTCAAGTACCCTCTTCCAGATTGCCTCTCATCACAGTTCGTCTCGACTTTAGTGACCCCGAATGGATTTCAAGGCGACTGGCTAGTGCAATTTCTGGCCCTAAGAGATATAAGTCATTTCGTGGTGGCAGCTTCCGTTCAATATGTGGTAAACAGGGAAACTCGAGATGCCCGCCTCCAAGCGTCTTCGGCGAGAACACGAAATGCCATTTTACTTGCTCTAGACAACATGCGGATACCTGGACAATTATCAAAGTCAGACTTGATATCCACATTCAGCGAAATTTTCCGCGTCATATTACCAGAAACTCCAAGTCTTGTTAGACGAATCTCGACAAATTCGCATCCGGATGAAAGCGAACTCGATGCTATAGATGCGCTATGTACCAAACTTGGGGACAGACAAGTGATAGCTCGCGTTAGCGATCGCGAAATGATGCATGGAATGTCAGAAATCAGTAGGAATATTGCCCTACTTGATGATCCCAGCGGTTTGTTCAGAGCCTCCCGTCCAAGACTGTATGCTGTGAACTGTGGGAGCTGTCATCTTTTTGGGGACACACACCTACAAAACTTGGGTTATACAAGATTTCCAGTACGTTTCTTAATTTTGCTTCTTCTCCTGAACTTTTCTCTGATACCCATCCACTTTTACCAAGCGTGCAAGATAAACAGGCCTTATTCTTAAGACCTCTTTATTGCTATTTTCGTGAGGGAGGTTGGGGACAATCATAACTACTCCTCGTAAAGGATTAGAAGAAGCAAGAAACTCATTTTTCGCTTCTTCTAACCCTGTTCGAACAACAGTTACAAATTTGAAGTAGTACCAGAGCATGGGAAACGAACAATGGTGACGGGAGTTCTGCTGTGAGACGTGCTAATGCATAATTTTTGTAGCCTGATACAGAAGACAATTCGGAAGTCAAGCTGCCCGCGGAGTCCACTTGCGCTACTTGCGGGGAAGAAATAACCATGATGCGAGAAATATCAACAATAAGACAGACATGGGAAATCTTGACGCCACTCGAACCAAATGCTGATACGATCAACGTCGAAAGGCATCTCCCAACGAAATTTCAACTCTCGCCACCAAAAATGGAGACCGGAATGCTCTTTAATGCATCGTACAGCAATATTCTTGCCAGTGGCCACGCTGGAGCTACTTCTCCAAGACATCCTTCTCCTGAACGTTCTCGCTCGATTCCACACGCATTGTTGTCGACAACGCCCGTGTCTCCTGGATTCAGACGCCCATCAGACGCGTCGCGCTTCGACTTATCGGATGCTAGTTATGGTAAGGAGGCCGCACAAGCCGATCCACAACGGTCGGATTCGGTGGCATCCCCAGGTCCTCTCTCTCCCGGTGTAATGTCGAGTTCTGGACCAAGCCATAGCCGATTCGATCAATCAGTCTCCTCAGTCTCGTTCGAACCACCTCCTCCTTCGCGGAGTCGGACAATTCCACTTGTCGCACCGCCAGAGAAAGGAAAATCCAAATGGAGACCAAAGTTTGGATCCAGGAGGGAATCAGCTGCTGGTGCATCAATAGATACGAGCTCTCTTTCGTCGTCGACTCTTGAAGGGCAGAAGCTCGAGGAAATATCGCTTAAAGAACTCGCAAGCGCGTCAAAAAATAAGGCGCGAGGGAAGGGCGCTAAAAACATCAACGTAAGCAGCCTAAGCCTCTTTGAGTGACTGGACTAAAACGTTACGCCACCAGGTCTCACTGTCTCAAAATTCGACATATGCACTATTTTGGACTCACTCCTCGATTTATGTGTGGGATATCGGCTTATCGCCCCCTGTTCTGGGGCGAGCCGTAGCGACGGAGAGCACTTGCGTCTTAGCGGCGGTCACTAAGGTGCATTTAGCATACATAATTGGGACTCGGGGTCAAAAGCTTACAGTAAGTGGTATTCAGAAATGCATGCCGTTGATTGGTACTAATTTATTTCTAGCTACGAATCGTGAATCTCATCCAACCTAATGTCTCGGCGGTGGATTACAGAATGCCATCTACACTCTGGTGCAGGAGTATAGCAATTTGCCCAAAGGAGAATTATGTTGTTGTAGGATTTGATAATTCGACGGTTCGATTGTTCTCGACCAACAACTCTCAGGAACCTAGGGAAGACCATTTACATATCCGCTATCATACCGAGTGCAAGGAGTGTCAACCGGTCGAGACTTTGGAATTCTCAAATGATGGGCTTGTTCTTCTTGCGGGTACCAGGAGTCCAAAAAGTGGCATGATCCAGGTCTACTTGTGGCGATTCCCATTCCTGACTTTCGAAGAGATCACTGCATGTCGATATCAGGTACCCCTACATGAGTCGGAAGACGGTGGAATCTCATCTGCAATATATCGTTCTGGATCAGGAGGTGAAGATAACTTGATTTGCATTACTAGTTGGACTCAATCGGGGAGTATGACTCTTCCCCCCCTTTCTAACGAGAGAAATACTAACCTTGAAATTAGCTCCAATTCTTGTTCAACCTCAAGATGGCAATCGAACAGATATCAGGACAGAAATCTCAAATCGGCAGAACCGCCTTGGTAACCGAATACAAACAGCCGCATTTGCCCAAAGTGGCAAGGAGTTAGGTTTGGTCAATAACAAAGGCGATCTGTACAAAATATCCAATCTGAATTCAAGTCCGATGGATATCAAAAAGATTGCGACTTCAAAGGAGTTGACTGCAAAGTCGGAATCATTTGCAATGACTTTTATGACTCTCGCCGATGAGGAAGCAATTGTTTTGGCGTGGGTTGACTCGTCCAAAGGCGTTGGGTATGTCAAAAAGATACCCACCAGTTCAGGTGTAAGTCTACTTTCTTTCCCTCCACTTTGCAATAGAATGCCTAATAATATAAAATTAGACTGGGTCCTTTACGCCATCAACTCCAAATGTCGCCCAGGTATTTAGTCAACTTCCACGGACTATTCCCGAATCTCCGAAATATGAGTTAGAGGCGGATAGCAGGCACCCTCAAAAGGAGCCCGCAGAACTGGTATCTCCCGATACGCCCTCGACGACGACCTTCAAAGCAATGAGAAACACGTTTTTCTCTGGTAACTAATGCATGGTTGACTTTACTACCTGGTGGAATTAATTCTGAGAAAGGTCGTATAAGATGGTCGAAAACGCTACTATGGGATGAAGTGAAGAAGGATTTCCAAATGAAGCAGTTTCATTCCTGTCTCGTGATGAAGAAAGTTCACGGTATCGTAAAGTTTTATAGAAAGGAAATTCAAGAGAACTTACTTTGGGAAGACGGATATATCTAGACATTGCACATATTGATTTGGTCAAGGATTTTAGTAGTAATTCTGGTGAAACTGAGAGTGATAGTTGTGGGGCTGGTATGTAACATGACTCATTTTTTCTGGAAGAAGTACTAAATCATTTAGTATAGATCTCAATACCGAAAAATCATTTGGTGTTCATTTCTCTTTTTATCAACAGAACCTGGCGTGGCTACTACTGCGTAAGAGGTTTGAACGATCATTGTTCTCTAATACCTTTCTGTCTTACTGGGTGAAATACTCTCGGATACCCTGATTGGGAATTAAAAATAATTAAAGTTCATGAATCGATTTCCCAACTTCTTTATTTTAAATTGTCTCGAACAATATTCCTGCATCAAATCTATAATACCTCGGGAGGCATACAACAAACCAACCTTACACCTACACCGCCAACACCCCGTCCGTCATGAGGGACCCATGAGCATCCCCTGGGTTCCACTTTATACAATGACCTCCTTCTCTATCTTGAATCCCCGTGGACGCGAGTGATAGCCGGTTTCTTCTAGTGTAAACTTCCACAGGGTTTCCAGATTCAAGGCCAAAATCCTTTGGTAAGATCTATCCAAGGCCAGTGCTGATGGATATCTTGTGCTAATTTAAGCTGCGAAATGAAACCACCGGAACAAGCGAATGAACCCCCAGCTGTGGAACTTAGGCTCTAGCTTGATATGCATCAAGGTCGAAACTCGTTTCGCGTATCCACACAGCTGCATCGTTTCTTGCAACAGCAATTCCATCTCCTCCCCCGAGACGAGTTGCTTTTTGGGAATGGGAGCGACGGTGATTCGGCCTCGGATCGCATACAGGAAAGTTGTACTGGAGGTAGTATTTGATGTATTGAAAATGTGAGAAGTCATTACAAAGTAAAAGGATGCAAATTAAAGCCTCGAAGATGGATTTCGTCTGCGAAAAATTTCCATCAGTGCCAGCACCAGGGGCTGCAGGAATTCGTAACTGCAGGCCTGAGAGATTTTCCCTTCTATTCTTATTCTAACAGTTCTGGGAGAACGGACTTGCTATTAATCTAATTATCCTAGTCGTTTGGGATAATTGAATCGATTTTCCAAGTCTTGCTCGAACATTCAGATGAGAAGATAGCTGGCATTTTACTCTTGCCCAGTCACGGATTCCTGCACCCCCTGGTGCCAGTACCTGAAGTTATATACCTTTACATCGATTGACCACTCAAGCGTAGATGCTTTTGTATCAGGAAAGTCCATGCCAGAACATTAAATATTGCATGTCCCAGTCTCTCTAATAATCAACGTCTGAACATCGCCAGCAGGATCGCAGAGCACCGCGTCACTCTTGCAGCAAAGACATTGTCAAGATACGAGTCTGCCGAGGGATTCGGAGTCCATAAGTACTGGCTCATTGGGTTTCCTCCTCCTTCCAATCCCACTTGGCTACCTACAACTGACCCTCGGGCCGTTGTCGGGTCCTGAAATGAGAAAATATATGTCCGGTATCTCGAATGAACCGGTTCCGCGATTTGAAGATGCTCTTCTGTTCTACCATTGTGATCTTGGTCCAACCATAACATCCTCGTTTCTAACAATAGGGACAGTGTAGCTTCTGTTATTGACTAGGAGGCTGCAGCTTATTCCTCTAGTTTTCAGGTGGCGACGAAGCCGGCAACAAATTGGCCCCCTTATCTAGGTGAACCTACTCTCTAACCCGGACTATGCTCGTTGTTTTCGGGTACGCTTGTAGCGAAGGGGTTCAGCTGCTAGGACGAGGTGTTTGGAAGATGGAGGAAGGCAGTGGCAGGACCAGCGCGATAGCGCTGAAAGTCCGAAAGTCTCGGGAATTACTCGTCAGCGAAAGTACCATGGTTGGAGGAACGGAATCAAGTATTTGCCTCCCAAAAGTGACAGGTCGGTGGCAGCGAATAGCACGTGCTAGACTCCTATCTACATTTGGTAAGTTATCTTGGTAGTCTCTAACTGCGTAAGTGGCCCGGGTACTGTTTCTAGCCCTAGTAACGTAACAGACAATTGGAAGAGTGATATAAAGATTTGCTTGATAAAATTTGCCAAAAATGCTCCCCCAGAAAGTTTCACCTCACACAACAGGGCCTAGGAACATTCCATACTGTGCAGAATGAAGCTTTTGGGAAACAACACCATGCTTCGACGTGATACAAGATGGTGTTCATCACACGGCTGTCTCCATCTAGCTACAAATTTATGGACTTGCAAGGAAGAAAAATGGCAACAAACTGCGCTGCAGACATCCTTTCTTCCTGATAGCCAGTGCAGTGTTTGAGGCCAACCTTTAGCAGATGGTAGTTGTTACTGAAGTGGCAACTTGGCTTCAGCTGATTGCTACTCCCCGACGGCTTGGAAGTGTAGCATTTTCTTCGGGCTAGCAAAAGCAAAACAGTGGACGCAGGAATAACGCAAACCGTAAAACATGTGACTTACCAGAGATAGATGCATTCGAGGAATTCGAGCAACGATCTTGCTCGGATGTCCCCGTATACACTCTTTCTATATTTGAACGCGCAACAAGGCCTGTCAGTGACATTCCATAAAGAAGAATCTCGAACATTCGACTCCTAAGCCTTTTGATCAGCAATAGGTAAAATCCAACAGAATCGACCCCTTCGCAGCTGGAGTGGCAACACCTGATGGCTGACCGGCAGTGTAATTTTCGAAAACGGCCTAGAGCAAGATGAATACCATGTTTACAGGTCCATGAAATCGTATCAGAATCCAAATTCCATGCAAACCCCCAAGAACTTGAGCCAATCGATTGCCAGGAGCGGTTCTCGAAGCGTCGCCCGCGTATCCCAGGATTCGGAGACCCCAGATCAAAGAATCTAGCCATTCCAACCCATCCCCATCTCGCTTCCATCTCGCATCTCAGAGCCGAGGTCGTGGCTTTTCCATGACGACGATCCGTTTTTCAGGGTCTTTTCAGGACGGGATGTGCTCAAGGTTCCTAAAACAGGCCATCTACTCGAGGGTCCACTCGTACGATATTTTTTATCGCAAGGTCATTCCTTGTCTTGATCCGTGAAAAGCGGGCCCGCTTGATGAGGACCCTGCATAAGCACCCCAGCAGTGGCGTCTTTCCGTCCGCCGCCCATCGAGCTTTTGTACTTGCGATCGTCAACCGTGAAGCACCTTTTGGGTGACGGAGGGAGACGGAGAGAGTCGGGGTCCTCCACCCAACCCAGCGATAAATATCAACCCACCAGGCCTGCACGGGAGAGGCATCTTCTCCGTGTGCATCTTCTCCGTGTGCAGCATGCTGAGGAGCTGGCACCAATTGCTTCCCCAGCCTTCTTCCTCACCACGGTAGGGTATCTAGGGTATCTAGGGTATCTGGCAGGTCTTCGCGTCCAGCGAAAGCTTAGCATCCGGTCCACGGTCTAGACTGCGAAGACGATGATAAGTCTTCTGCTCACGGTGCAGACGGCGCAGACGGTGCAGACGGTGCAGACGTGTGATGTCATTGTAGCCTCTCTTTGCCCGTATCTGGTTGGCTGAGAAAAGGATCAAAACACCTTTTTACTATATATAGTGTCTGGACCCTTATTTTCAAAATGGTGGCAAGACGAACTTCTATCGCAATTCACTTCCTCTTACCTCAACCATGCTCTCCAATCTCAATCAGATTTCTCCATTCGAGTTCGATCCTCTCTGGATGGACGATGCTCAGGTATGTGCCTTCCAACCTCGACCCATTGCTCAATGCTAATCCATGTCCTGTCCAGGCTTATGAAGATGCCCTAGCTAGCCCAACAAGTCCCTTGCCATATGATATCAGCAACACCAGCGACATGTACACGGATTGGATGACGGCATCTTCACCAACTTCATGGGCTGAAGGCTTATACGCAAACGAACAGCTTTCCTCAAGTTCCAGCACTGAGGTCAGCCCTTTCGACGAGGCCCCATGGAGTCCGTTTGAAGAAAACTTTGTTACCGCCGCAGCTCTCGAAGAAGGCATCGAATCCATGGACTTTGCAGCCAGGCCACAACTCAACACGCAAGGGAGCACAAATGTCAACGGGTTTAGTTTGAAATGGCCTCCCCGAAAGCAAAACTCGACGGCAGGCAGCGAGGGGTGGGCCGAGAGTCCGTCGACCAAACACGCTCGTTCAGAAGAGAACTACCCCCAAATGAACTTTAATCTTGACATCGTCTCGTATACCGCAAACGTGGAAACGAATCAAGAACCACAAGAGACAGCAGCTACCCCTGGGTCATCATCGAAAGCACCGCGAGCAAAACGTGCCAAAAAGGAACCTGGCGCCCCCACACGGGCATACTCCACTCGCACAAAATCAACAAACTCCGAATCGAGACCAAAGCTGCGGACCGGGTCATCTGCAAGTCCGGCAAGCCCGGCAGAGTCTCGCACCAACCACAACATGATCGAGAAGCAGTACCGAAACCGATTGAACCTGCAGTTCGAATCCCTACTCGAGACTCTTCCGAAGGGGTTACAGGACGAAAAGAGAGTTGGAAAAGCAGAGGTGTTGATTCATGCGAATCAATATATACAAAAGTTAGAGAAGGATCTGAGACTACTCGAGGAGAAGAACCTTGGGCTTGAGGGATGTGTTAAGGACATGGAGAGGAGATGGGTAGGAAGATCTCGGGAAAATAATAATGATGATTGATGACTGAACAACCCAGGCGGTTGATTTTGATGAAGGTTAATGAATGGTTCTGGGTTTAGCGTAGATTTTCGTATTATTGAGCGAGAAGGCGTTTGGAATGGAGCGAAAGTTAGTTAGTTGTTCTTCCATTTTAGTCACAAAAATATGATATCTAATGAATTAAAAATAACCCTAACTAGAAGGAAAAATTTGAGAGTTTCAAAATGACCTCGGCTCAGATGACTTTGAATTGGCAGGTGTGCCCTTAGAAATGCCGAGGAATAACATCCACGTGATCTACATACAGATAGTCTAAACTCACAGACCAACTCGCTAAATCTACCCTCCTAGCTTCGGATGGTCCGGCGGCCGAGACGACACTCGATTTTTCAACACCAACAGCGAGATGTCTCCGAATTGTCTCCTCCTTGGGCTCAGTTCCTGCGAACGATCGTTTTCATCTTGTCGAGTACGGTTTGGGACATTTTCATTTGGTTCGCACTGCAGGTGGTTACTAACCAAGATGACTAGTCACTTGGGAAATATCCAAGGAAAGATCCATTGGATACCCAGTCAAGCTCGTCTTGTCAATTATTATGGTGCCAGCGATGACGATTGCCTCATCCACTTGATGCATCCACTCGATGCACGTCGTCGGATTTCACTCGCGGGTGGATTCAACAAGAATGGCACTTCGGGAGTGAGCACCAATTGCCAGGAAGCGGATACAGTAAATGTTGGGATTTTGGCATCGATCGCATGAGACATGCTGTGGAGATTCTCTCCGACAGCATACGGCTTCACCATGCGGTATGATGAGGCAACGAAGACACGAAAGGTGCGATAAACTCCATGAGTAGCTCAATAATCAAGCCTTTGTCAGAAACCCCTTTCTACCAACCGGCTCCCACCTCGAACTGCGATTCTTTCATTTGCAATTCAGCGAGGGCTATGTCTATCCACACAAGCAGGGAATTATTCTTTCGTTTTGATTGAGCATGTTGGAGTTCCGTATATTTAGGCTCAGTTGTCGCCTGGCAAGATTGGAGTCCATCCCAAGGACCAACATCAGTATGGCTAGTGCTATGGTGTGCTTGCAAAATGGTTGGCATAGACCAGCTAGTTTGTTCTCAGCGCTGTTTGTTCTTCTGCTTTGGCATCCCAGAAAATAATGATACTGAAGATTCAAGTGTGAAGCGCAAGAGATCCAGCAATTTCCCCTCTGCGTATCAAGTCTCCCTGAAAGCTTCGAAGATTTCTATTTTGTTCGCATACTTGTTTCAATTATCCTAAAGTCTTCAAGACGTGAATTTCCTGCCCCAGATGTTCAAATAGATTCATTACATCCGGAGCAACTCTCGGGCGCTGTGTATTACTAGCTTCCACGTGCAATTCTCCCAACAAACCTCAAAATTCCAAGCGCTCATCTTGTATTTTTTAATATTTCACTGTTAAACTCAGTCTATAATTTCGTCTTGGAGATTCCTCATCACCACCCTCGATAAAATCGAAAGCAACGTTGATGTTACGGGTGCACAGAGTAATTGCTTGGGAACTTGGATATGTCAACTCTTTTTCCCGAGGAAAACGAGAGAGAAATAAGAGGGTTACAATGAAGCAAGAAGAAGGCTATCCATAGTTTCCTCCTTATAAGTAAAAATCTTCGTGGAATACTTTCTTTTAGCATCTCCTGTTTATGCATGCAAATCCAATTATAGAAACACGATGATTTATTGGGGGCGGAAAACTCGCGTAATTTCCACTCGTCTTGGCGGACCAATCATCTTCGCATTCTCGGACTTTTGGAATCACGTTGAACCTCCACCACGTCCCTCTCACACCAGAAAAAAACCATCTTACATGCTAAGAACTAGTGAGCGAAGCTTGAGTCCTTTATAATAAGCTGCAGCCGCGTACATTGTTTTAAGAGGTCCCTATGCTAGCGCCACGCGCCGTAAAACAGAAGGGGGCTCAACTGTTAGAGATCTGACAATCCTCTAGTAAGGCTGACAACACCGCCACCTTTCAAAAGATAGTGAAGTGCTGTGTTCCCCGATCTTGAAGTGTCTTTTCTTTCCCTCTATCACTCTTTTTGTCATGAGCAAGTTTTAATGCGATTTGACTGTTTTCCTTACTCCCTCAGATTTACATTCCTTCGTCTCTCTCCCTTCCAATCATTACATGTTATCTTAACAGAAATCCCTCACTGTCTCTTCCGCCTCACTCCGCCTCACTCCGCCTCAAAAAATGTTACCCCGATACATAACTGTTATCCTCCTCGTACTTCCTCTGTACTATGTCACGACTCGGGTGAATCATTTCTACCGTTTATTCCATGAACATTCCGGTATCGCCATCACACAAGAGGAAATAGTGCTTGCTCACAACTTTTCCAATTCTTCGAAAGTTGAATTTGGGAAGGATCATTATCATAAACAGGTCGTTCCAAAAATTATCCATCAGGTTTGGCATGACTGGAATGGGGGCAAGGATCGGGATTTAGATAATCGAACTTTGCCGCGGGATTGGGATGTTTTGAGAGCGACTTGCAAGGTCAAGAATCCGGAGTGGGAGTTCAAAGTATGTTTTATGCCCAAGATCTTTGTATTCCTAGCTATAAGGTGAGTGTTTTGGGTGCCATGGCTGAGGCTGACATTCTTTATAGTTATGGACTGAAAAAGCATCGAGGGATTTCATTGCACGGAACTACTCGTGGTTTCTCAAAACCTACGACGGATACAAGTATCCCGTTCAGAGAGCTGATACAGTACGCTATTTCTTGATTCGACATTACGGAGGAATCTATCTTGATCTAGATAATGTAAGCTCGTCCCAAATCTCCCGCAACCCCCCACCAGAAATTCTCCAGAAACCACAACCACGAGTCAATTTTCCTTCAACCACTAACACCCCACCAGGGCTGCAAATCACCCCTAACCCCCCTCCTCTACTACCCCGCTTTCCTAACCGACGGAGCTACGCGCTCCCTCTACAACAACATTCTAGGCGGAACCCCAAACCACCCTTTCTACACCCTCCTAACAAACTCCCTCATATCCTACGATTACAACTATCTCTTCCCTTACCTAACAGTCGCCTATGCAAGCGGACAATGGTTTGAAACCGCCATTTGGGAGGATTACCATGCTCTCGTTGCTCTTGCTGAAAAACAAGAATTCATTGGTGAGAATTTAGATCGGGAGATTAAAGGTGGGAATGGAAATGCGACGAGAGGAGATATGAGATTACATCGCGTCATGATGGAGGAGAGTAAGGAGGAAGATTGGGTTTTCTTTACGAAGGGACGGGGTGGGAGTTGGGTTAATTGGGATAATATTCTGTTTGGGTGGGTGGAGGATCATGTTCTTTTTGTGCCGGTTGTTTTGTTTGGTGGGGTTTTCGTGTTGTGGGTTGGAGTATCGAAGTTCTCACAGTGTTTTAGAAGGAGAACGAAGAGGGGTTATGAGAAAGTTAGGGGGAAGGAGGATGATGAGGTTTGAGAGAATTTATTGTTATACAATTTTTAGAAAAATATTATTAGACTAGAGGTAACCTGGGGTAATCAAGAAACCGTCTCTCTACCTAGCGAGATAGCTCTTTACTTGTACCTGTATCTCTCTAATTTAAACATCTATTCAGCCTGCTCGTCAAAGGAGTATTCTGGCTTCTCACTAGCATTTCTGGACTTTGACCTAATTAAACTTAATTAACTTTGACATCTCATTTTGCCTTGACATGGTCACATCGGATCACTCTAGCCATCGCATCCGCTGTTTCGCTTGATCATTTAACAACTCTTGTTTCTCGACGATACAAGCACATTTTACCGACGGTTTTTGACGTAGCTAGCCAAAAGACTCAAATACTACTTTATCTCGCCAATTAGAGTGCCGGTAGTTAGTAGAGTTAGTAATATAGACTCGAGTATTTAATAGAATAGAATATATTATATTGTTTACTAATTTCTTTTAAAATTCTTAGCTTTAATTTCATTTAATATTAAAGTATAATAAAGAGATCTAAGAGTATTTATATATAATATATCTAAACTTATACTAAATATATCTTTATAAGAAATAGACTTTATAGTACTATTATATACTTAATTTTATATATATATATAATAGATTATATATTCTATTCCTCTTCGGCGTTTTTAATAGAATTAAGAGAATTCGAGGCTAAGTATATTATAGCTACCGAGGCTCCTAGTAGACAAAAAGGCGGGATTTATCCCGACTACCCCGCGATAACTAAAACATCATAGAAACGTATAATTTACTAGGATTCGTCGGTGTGTGTCGGTGTGATATTAGTAATGTTAGTGATGTTGGTGATAACCTACATCTAATAAGTTAGGAATGTCGCGATTGGTCTTGCTTCCGGCACTAGCACCTGATAACTTTTCGAAATGTGGAACAGGTAAGTAGGCTGGCTGGCTGCAACCTGAGACATCAAATATGCAGCAAGGGTGATCTGTTGGTTAACGACTGGATATTGCATTAGAATTCTCTTCGGGCAAGCTAGGTAGCGTTTACATAGTCAAACCGACTCCCCTTTCCTTTCTTTGAAAACCACGGTCCTCAATCAACCAACTCCAATATGAAGTGGTCTTGTGCGCTTCAGCCATGTGATCTGCCGGCTTTGAGGGCGCTCTATGGACAGTGCGAACTTTGCCACCGACATTTCTGCATGAAACATGTGGTGTCAGCGCTGCATACTTGTCCTACAAAAGAGGTTTGAATGGGCGTAACAATACTTGAACAAGGCCAGAATGTCTGACATGGTTACAGGATATCCACGCGATATACATATCTGGAGACCCAGCTAAGCTCAAAAATCTAAACTCGGTCCGACGAACTGCGGGCGAAAAGGTGATCTCTAGATTGTTAGAAACTATCAATTACGATGCCCTTTGCGTGCGTGCGGAGACTTTACGTGGTGGGATCAAATGTACTGTCAATCTCCCATCAGCCGATCAAGCATACTTTAACTTTGACGTCCTTGGTGGGTGTAACTACCATGGCTCGATCGTGTTTGAAGACGGCAAAACTTGGTTGGCAAGGTTCAGACTCCCAAATCACAACGAACCTCCATTACAGGAGAGGAACTTCGATAGACGTAGTGAGTTTGCAACATATTGTTTCCTTGCTAGAACTACTGTTCCAGTCCCTGAGGTGTACGACTGTGCTGATGACGACGATCCTATGAATCTTGTTGGCGCTGGGTACATTCTGCTTGAAAAGCTAGCGGGGAAGCCATTAGCCTGGCATAAAGCAAGCGAGGTGCAGAAAGAAAAGTTCTCTCGTCAGTTAGCAGATATTTATGCCAACCTGGAACAGCATTCTCTCAATGGGCTAGGACGTCTACAGCTCTCGTCTGTGGGGCTACCAGAAGCCGGACCAGCCTTTTTCGACTATGGCTCGAGCGGAAACTTGATCCCATTCGGCTCATTCAGTCATTCGAACGACTACTACACAGCCCTGATTCAGCAGAAAATCCAGCTTATCAAAACCGGGGAGATCGTATCTTCTGCACCTCTTGATCAATACCTTGTCTATATGAGTCTCCTTGACTCCCACCAAATGAGTCAGGTCCTTTTTTCCTCCGTCATGTGGATTCTAGAGACGCGAATTTCTTAGTCGATGATGACTACAACATCACTGGCATCATCGACTGGGAGCTGGCCATTTTTACTTCAAAAGGCGCGGCATTCCAATCGCCTCTCTTGCTGTACAATTTGGGCGAACTGTACCATAAAGATCTCTCAACGCCAAGCGAAGATGAAAAGCGCCTTTCTAAGATCTTGCTGGAGCAAGGGGCAGTTGAGCTTTCTGCAATGGCTAAGCAAAAACTGCATTTTAGAGTTGATCAAGTCATTGAGACTGATCCTTTCGATCGGCAAAATTTTGTGAGGCTTTTCAGTGGGTGGTGGAAAGTCACTAATGGGGTGGAAACATTCGATTGGGATACGTGGTACAAGCAGGCACTTGACAAGTATGGTGATGGAGGACTATGAGAATCGGTGGGTTTTTCCAGTTTACATGCTTTGATTCACATCCAGACAGCTTTTCACTTTTTAAGTCAATTAAAAGATGCCGTGCATTACTTAAAGCTCCTGCAACAACCTGAGGTCAAGCGCGGGGAGATTTATGGCATCTGCAACGATGCCATGCCATCCAGACCACGCGCATTAGTAGATGAGAGACAGAAGCTCCAGCTTTTCGTTGATATAAGTAGTTAAGACTATAGAGTTAACTTCTTAAGTAGAATATAGGCTCTAGAAATCAGGTTTCTAGTTTTCTATATATACTTATCTATTTCCTCTTTCGAAAGTTCTAATAAATCCCTATATCTTATCTTATTTAGGCTTAAGTATTCGTAGATCTACCTCTAATAAGTTAGATACTAACTCTAACAACTCTAATAAACTTGTTAATAGTAGTAATTTATATTCTACTTAAAAAGGTAATTTATAATCTATGTAACAAACCTAATCTGCTAGCCCTCTAGTAGTTATTCTTACCTGTAGTATATACAGGTGTAGCGGATAATTAGAGAAGTAAGAGGTAGTTCAATTGAAGATCTAAAGCTACAGAAGAGAAGAGAAGGAAAGAGGAGACTTCTAGAGGTCCTATAATATAGAGATAGCCAAGGAATCGATAAGTTATAGGAATGTTGATCCGTTTATAGAAATGGTTCCTAGCCTAGATAGGAATAGTTCTAGGCCAGGCTAGGAATAGCAGGCTTTGCGGACGCCGGCGAGCAGCCGTACGCGAGTCACGTGCTCGGCGGTGGCCAGGTCTGTAACATTACCCCCCCCTTTAAGTAGAGCTCGCCTGCGAGCTCTAAACCTACTACTCTATAGGTAATTTATCCTCGTTCTTATGATATTCCGGCTCGTCTATACTATCTTCCTAGCTCTGTAACTATTCTGCTAAGTACCTAGGAGGCCCTAGGAGAGAAGGATTTAGAGCGTAAAACTCTTGAAGCTTATATAAGTAGTCTATAAAGTTAGAAGCTAGGTACTAGGCTAGGTCTAGCTCGCTTTGTACCTATTAAACCCGGTATTGTAATTTTCTATAATAGCCTCTAGAGGCTAGTACTTAGTCTACATTCTATTCGTTATACCTATTAACTATAATAGGTAGTCCTGGTTCCTATAGCTGGCCTAGTAGCGGATTGTTAGGAGCTTTACAAAGCTTGTCTATAGAGATTATCGGCTATATTTTAATTATTAGAGGCAGGTCGACCTAGAAAGCGTTTCTAACCTTTTCTAGGACTATATATAGACCAGCTATCTACTGGTCGAGCTTACGGCTTAGGCGGTCTATATTCCACGTCTTTATTAATACGTAGACCTTGTCGTCTATAGCAAAGTCTACTAGTCGCCGGTGCTTGTTTACTTACTTACGCTAGCGTTCCTAAGTAGCTTTAATTCCCTTATAGGCGGTTTCCTAGGCGCTGTGTATATAGGTTGCGTACGTAACTGCTTCGTCTCGTAAAAGCTGTTTATAGACGCTTATTAGCTCTTCCGAGCTCTAGCGGACCTAATTAAAGCTGGTACGTAGTACGTAACTAAGCTCGATTTATATAGGCGGAAGAGTCGTCGAGTTCTAGAGAAGTATATCTTAAGCGTAGTCTATAATCGGCATTAGTTCGGACTAGTTATTCTAATAGTAGTTTATAAATAGGCGAAGGCTGTGACGGCCCTCTACAAATGCACTAAAAGAGATGCTTGTAGAATGGTACCTGTATTCGAAGAAAACTAAACTAAAGAGAGAAGAGGAGAGTTGGTACGCTCTGTCTCTATTTATGTATACTAAGCGAGACTTCGGTAGAACCTCGGCACGTGATCTAGTCGTATGTGACTGGGACTGTCACACCACCCCCTCCTTCAACCGGGCCCCCTCTAACTAAGCCGCTTTGTCTTCCGTAGCTATAGGGTCGTTACTCTCTAATTCGCTGTAATTGTCTCTTCCTGCCTCGTACGCCTCTAGCCACAAAGGAAGAGCCTTTGGAGGCCCGTCAGCTGTTGGATTCGCTAAATAGAATTCCTTTAACATATGTAGCGAGTAGGCTATGTAGCGAGCTGGGTGCCAGTCAAGGTCCTCGTTATGGCCCTTCTACTTTAATCGGTAGTAAAGAGACTTCTATCGCGTCTTACTTGTAAGTACTTCCTTAACCTCCTATTCTTCTTCTTTGTCGACGATAATCGGTGGAGGTGGTGCACTTACTTGTCTAGGCAGAGGATCGTCTGAAGCTTTGTATAACTTCTCTGGTACGAAGACAGGATGGACTCTAATAGAGGATGGTAACTGGAGTCTAAAAGCAGAGCCAACTTCCTTAAGGATCTTAAAAGGTCTAGCTATCTGGTGGTCTAACTTCCGGCTAGGTCTTTGCGTATTCTAGTCCTTTATAGTAACAAAAACTATATCGCCGACTCTAAAGTCTACTTCTCGTCTATGTCTATTCACGTCCTGTTCTTTCTTTTCTTAAGCTTTTACTATATTCGCTCGGCCGACGTCTAGTACTTCTTGAAGAGTCTTTGTAACTGTTGTAGCTTCTTCTTATGATAGCCTCTCTTATATAGTCGAGGGTTTAGGCGTATACTAGTTAAAAGACGTTCTTGGTAAGTAGCCCTTTTGTAATTTGAACAGGGACATTCTAATAGTACTGTGAGGCAGTATAAGCTGAGCGTGGTCTATTATTGGAAGTAGCTTTGACTAATTATTCTGGTAGTAATTTATGTACGGCCGTAAGCGCTGATCTAGGTACTGGTTTATAATTTCGGTTTATCCGTCTGTCTAGGTGTGATTTGCGGTTGAAAGTCGAAGCCGGACGCCGAGGATTCGTGTAAATTCTCGCTAGAAGGCAGAGATAAACTGAGGGCCTCTGTTAGAGACAATACTCTCTGGGATTCCGTGATATCGTAATACGTGCTGTAAGTATAGTCTAGCCATCTGCTCAGCCGTTACTTCCTTTTAGTACGGGATAGAGATAGATTGTTTAGATAATCGGTCGATAACTACGAATACGTTGTTAAAGCCGTGCTTGTTAGCTGGGAAGGATTTAAAGTCTATTACTACGTGTTGCTATGTACGTAATGGGACTGGAAGTGGGTGTAGATAACCAGGGGTCTTGTCTCTTGGCACATCCGCTCTTCGACATTTGTAACAGTTACGTACGTATTGTGTAATGTTAGACTTTATATTTCGCTAGATATATCTCGAGCGAAGGATCTGGTAGGTCTTGTCTCGTCTAGGGTGGGCTAGCAGTACTTGGTTGTGTGCTTTACGGATCAGGTCTGTCTGTAAAGTATCGATATCTGGTACTATTAAGCAGCCTCGATAAAGCAGTAGGTCTTCCTCTAAGACGTACGGAGAGTCTTCGTCGTTCTTAGCCTGTAATCGTAAAGCTTGAAGTGTCTTAGTATCCTTATTTGCTTTACGGATTCGTTCAGAGAGCGTAAGAGACTCCTGGAAGTGGTCGTCGTCGACTGGAGCTAGCGTAATAGAGCTTATTTCGACCCCGAGGTCTTTAAGTGTTTCTATATCGACTTGTTCTTTCGTTAAGAGCGTACGGGTCTGGTATTGTTCTTTCAGCTCCTTCTGAGTCTGTAACTCGTCTGTTTTTCGTGTTAAAGCGTCCGCCTTTCTATTCTCTTTTCTAGAACGGTATATTACTATAAAGTGGTATTCGGCTAAAGCTTTAGCCTATCTGGCTTGACGTGTAGTGAGCTGCTTTGTTGTTATAAAGTACTCGAGTACTTTGTGGTTAGTATAAATACGAACTTTCTCGTATGTGCTTTATAATTCCGGTCTCTATTCTGTAAGCGAGCGTACGATTGCGAGCATCTCTTTATCGTGAATCTCGTAATTACACTCAGCTGAGGACATGACCTTACTAAAGTAAGCTACTGGGTACTATTCGCCGTCTGCTTGCTGTTATTGTAGTATCCCAGCGATTATCCCGTCTGAGGCGTCTGTCTTAATCATTGTAGGAAGCTCTAGAGAGTAGTGGCGAAGGACTGGTGCCGTCGTAAGGCATTCTTTCAGCTCCTTAAAAGCGTCCTAGTAGCTTTTGTCGAAGTTAAAGGGTATGTTGTCCTTTGTAAGACGTGTAAGTGGTTTTGTAATAATTCTGTAATTCCGTATAAACCTCTAGTAGAAGTTGCAAAAGCCTAGGAAGCTCTAGACGCCTTTTACTATATCTGGTGCTTGCTAATTCTAGACTACTATAACTTTTTCTAGATCTACTTTAATACCGTCAGTCCTGATAATAAAGCTAAGGTATTTTGTCTTCTCGACGTTAAATTCGCATTTCTTAATATCTACTTATAAGCTAGCATCTCGTAGTTGCTAGAGGACTTTTTATACGTGTTCCTCGTACTCTAATATATTCGAAGAATAGATAAGGATGTCGTCTAAGTAAGCAGAGCAGAAATCGTCTAAATAGTCGAAAAGTACGTCGTTTATATACTGCTGGTACGTGGATGGTCTATTCGTAAGTCTAAAGGGTAGAACCTTACACTTATACGTTCTATAACGTGTATAGAAAGTGGTTAGTTCTTTAGAATTAAGATCTATTCGTATACGATGGAAAGCTTAACGGATATCGAGTTTCGTAAAGATACGAGCTTAGCTAATATAGGCTAGCGTTTCATCGATAAGAGGAAGTGGATAGCGGTCTTTTCGAGTAAGGTTGTTAAGCTTCCGGAAGTCGATATAAAAGCGTAATCTTCTGTCTACCTTCTTAATAAATAGTACTAGAGTAGCAAAAGGGGACTGGCTATACTCTATAAATCCCTTATAAAGGTTGTCTAAGATGTATTCCTTTATAGTAAGTAGCTCTTTAGTTGACATCTTATATAGTGGGGAATATCTAAGGGTATCTGTTCCTTCTAGCTGTATTTTATAGTTGTAATATCGGTAAGGTAGTAGAGTATCTAAAGCTTCCTTTGAGAATATATCTATAAAATCTACGTACTTCTCTAGAACCTCTGGTGTTGCTATACGATCCTCTTCTCGTTTAGCTATAATACTGTTAATCTTGTATAAGCTAGTAGTGAACATCTTGCTGTCTTCCTGAAGTAAATAGTAGTATATTCCTACTATAGATATAGTAGAGATGTTGATTATTGTAGAAGGTTCTTGCTTTAGAAAGGGCTTTCGTCGATAGACTAGGGTAAGTACTTTCTTAGGTAATCCCTTAAGTTCCTGTTTCATAATCCGGTATTGTGCTTGTATAGAAGACTAGTAGTTGCTTTCGCAGATCGTAGGTACGTATTCCGGATGTTCTATTATATAGAGTTCTAGAATAGATCGGCTATTCTGTCTCTATAATTCGTCCGTTTCTATTGTAAGGTTACGAGCGTCTGCCTGATTCTGGTGAAAGAGCGTAGGGTCCTTGGGACGAATAGCTTCGCGTAAGAGGGGGGTAGGCTGCCGAGCAGAGAAGTAAGGCTTGAGTTCCTCTGGCTAGAGTAACTTTCGATGAGTTACGTCGATATTAATATAAAAGTATTCAAAGAATTTTCGGCCGAGGATGACGTCGTATAATCCCAGGTCTAGTAGAATAAAGGGCATGTTAAAGAATTTACAGCCATCTAATACATAATTAGAGAGGAGGTAGTGAGTAGCTTCTCCGCTAATCTCTCTGTTATATCCGCGAATCTTTATAGGTATAGGAAGTCTTTTTGTTTTAAGGTTATAGAACTTCGCTAAGTCGTAGCTGAATTAGGCGTCTATAAAAGAGAATGTATTTGCTCCTAGGTTACTAAGAGTAGTGGTTTATATACTGTATCTATTGATTGTTATTATACTAGGTAAAGTAAACGCTTTTCTACCAACTAATGACTATAGATTAATCTTAGAGAGATTAATCCTATATTTACCTAAGAGGGAGTCTTCCCTTAGGTGTATTCGTTTCCCGACTCAGATCCAGCTTCTTCTTCTTTCTCTAGCTCGCTTAAGTCTACCTTCTTATGGACTCTTAGCTATGGGCAGGACTTGATATGATGGCCGACTTCTCTACAGTTATAACATATGTCAGTAGAGGGGTGAATGCCAGCTGCGTAAGTAGGAATTTCTGGAGAACGTGTAGCTGTAGCTGTATTTATAGCTGTAGTAGGTAGATACTTGCTTATACGCTTTCTGGCCTTTTCTTCTACAATGTCTCGTAGGTCGTTGTCGACGCTACTAGCAAGAGTGTAAAAGAGGTCCATGTCTCTCTTAGCTTGAAGTCTGACAACTGTGAGGGCTTGTCGGAGGTTGATAGTTAACTTGTTAAAAAGGTCGTTAATTCTGTCTTGCTTTGGAGCCCTAGACTTGTCTGCCAGCTTCTGGAACTTTGCTCGAAACTCGTAGAACGTCTCTCGAGCCATTCGTAGCTCTTAGTACTTCTTATAGGCCTCGTTACGAACGTACGGACTAACTGCAATGTTGCAGAGGTAAGCTAGCATCTCGTTATAAGTGGTGAATCGGTCGTTAGTATCGAACTTGTATTTTAGGTAAATATAATCACGTGCTTAGCTAGTAGTGGCGCGATATACCAGATTTATCTTTGCCTCCTTAGATTCGAAGTAGTCGGTATTAATATGTAGCTTTGCTATAATTTTAGTCTCCTAGGTGTCGTATGTGATCTGGTCGTCTTCTATCGTAAACGTACGTGGATTCTCTACTTTACTGGTCTTCTTAGAAGACTAGGCAGTAGGAGTGGATTAGGCAACCTTTTCAGCTTTAAGCTCTGTAGGGGTGTATTCACGGCGTGTGTGTATTTCTGCTGCTTAAGAGGTGGATCTAGCATTAACTTTAAGGTGGTGTACCTTATCTGTAAGAGTGGTTATCGTCTAAAGGATTTGTCGTAAGGCATCGTCGACTATAAGAGGAGGAGGTGACTTAGACTTTGCTACTACAGAAGAGCTAGCAGTAGCCTTGCCAGTAGGTGGAGGTGGTAGTGCTATAGCTCGGGAAGAGGTCTTGGTCTTTCGAGAGCTGGTGTTGATGGTAGGTAGCAAAGGTAAAGGTAAAGGTAGAGGCTCTTCGTCCGATTACTTATCGAGCTGGCTAAGGGAGGAGCGTCGTAACTTATTACCGTGTACGAAGGGATTTGCCATAAGATGAATATGTGTATTTTCGTTCGTCAGTTTTGGGATATTCGTATGCCTTCCCAGGCGAGAGTGTGAGTTTAGTTTTAGTATGACGGCCCTCTACAAATACACTAAAAGAGATGCTTATAGAATGGTACCTGTATTCGAAGAAAACTAAACTAAAGAGAGAAGAGAAGAGTTGGTACGCTCTGTCTCTATTTATGTACACTAAGCGAGACTTCGGTAGAACCTCGGCACGTGATCCAGTCGTATGTGACTGGGACTGTCACAAAGGCGTTAGTTAATCTACTAGTTTATATTCTTAGTTTAACCGTCGGTTTATACGTATACGGCCGTAGATAGCTTAATCTTAGTCTCTAGAATCCGGTTAAACTCTTACTAGAACTCTAAGACGAATTATAGACCGCGGTTAGAGATAATAGTATCTGACGGTCTATAATAGTACTATACGCGGTTGAGGTAGATCCGTGTAGTCTTTTTTACGTTCGTAGTCTTTAGATAAGGGATAGAGATAGATCTCTTACTTAGCTAGCAGATAAAGATAATAATTATATCTATCCTAGACTTATTAGAAGGGAATTCCTTAAAATTAACTAATATATATTACTATAAGCGATCTAGGATAGACAAGGGGTTAAGGAGTCTAGAGAGGCAGTCTTATAGCACGTAAGAGCGACGGCAGGTCTAGCAGTTATAGACGAATCGTTATATATTCGAATAAAGGTGCGGCTAGTAGTAGTAGTCTATAACTAGCTTTAAGGTCTTAGATTATCTAGGGTAGGCTACTAAGACTTGATTGTAAACCTCGCTTAGTAAGCGTACTTTGAGATCGTCGTCCTTAGACAGGATAAGCCGTTCTTAGTATAGTAGGAGGCTATTATAGGTTGTCTAGCCAGAGCGTTCGTCTGTAGCGTACTAGCGGAGAGCGTTAAAGCCTGTACTTATACGATTAGTCTATAGGATATCGTTAATTAAGTCGTGTAGTCTGTCAGCTACTCTAATAAGTGTAATATCTACGGAAGGGTCTAAGTCTAGGTCTGTAATAATCTACGAGTTGAGATTCTTAGGCTGTAAGAGGACTTATATATAAGTAGATATCTTTATTACTATTTAACTATCTACTTCTTAGTCCTAGCGAGTAAGGGAATCTGCTCGATTCTGACTACTAGGCTTATAAGTAAGTAGGAAGTTAAATTAAGAGAGGGTTTTAGCCTAGCGGGCTTATTAGCTAGATAAGGCTTTAGTTGTTATAAAGTACTCGAGAGCTTTATAGTCTAAAACGACTCGTACCCGGTGTAGAGACCCTTCGAGCTCAGGTCTCCAGGCTTCTAGAGAACGTATAATAGCTAGTATCTCTTTATTATAAATCGAGTAGTTAATCTCAGCAGGTATTATTATCTTAGAGAAGTAAGCTATAGAGTGCTACTCTTAACTCGGCTATAACTGAAGGAGTATACTGCTAAGGACGCTGTTAGAGGAATCGGTCTTAACTATAGACTTGTATTATAGATTAAAGTATATAAGAAGAGGTATATTAATAAGCTAGGCCTTTAGCTTAGAGAAGGCGTCCTAATAAGCAGGTGTCTACTAAAACGGCTAGTCTTTACAAGTTAGAGCTGTTAACAGACGTACGACTCGTCTATAGTTAAGAATAAACTTCTAGTAGAAGTTATAAAAGCTAAGAAAGGACTGAACACTATAGACTATAATAGAGCGTTCCTAGTTACAGATCGTTTCTGTCTTTTCTAGGTCTACTTTAATCTCGTTAGTACTTACGTAGAAGCCTAGGTACTTCGTACGAGTAATATTAAACTCAGATTTCTTAATATCAGCTTATAAGCTAGCTTTACGAAGCTGTAAAAGGACTTTACAAACGTGTTCTTAATAGTCTAGCTCGTTCTCGGAGTAAATAAGAATATCGTTAAAGTAAGTAGTATAAAAGTCGTCTAAATAGTCGAAGAGTACGTCGTTTATAAACCGTTGATATGTTATAGGTTTGTTAGTTAGTTTAAAAGGTATAACTTTATACTTATAGGCTCTATAACAGGTCTAGAACGTTATTAGTTTCTTAGACTTAGGGTTAATCCGAATCCGGTGAAAAGCTTATTATATATCTAGCTTTATAAAGATATAAGCCTTGCCTAGACAAGTAAGAGTTTCGTCGATTAATAGAAGAGGATACTAGTTCTTATAAGTTAGGTTATTCAGTTTATAGTAATTAATATAGAACCGTAGAGAGCTGTTAGACTTCTTAATAAAGAGAATTAGAGCTGTAAAAGAGGCTTAGCTAGCCTTAATAAAACCTTTATAAAGGTTCTTAATAAGGTATTATTTTACAGCTCGGAGCTCGTCTGTTAACTAGTAGCGGAGGGGGCTATAGAATAAGTCGTCTACGTTCCCGTCTATAAGTTCGATCTTATAGTTGTATAGGCGACGAGGGAGAAGAGTATCGGACGTAGCTTTAGAGAAAACGTCTATAAGATTCTAGTAGGCTCTGGAGAGGCTTTCTTAGACCTGTAAGTCGTCTTTTTAATTCGTAAGCTTTTTTTCTATTAAGTAATCGATCTTATAAAGAGAGGTACTAAAGGCTGTAGCTTCAGCGTCTTATAGGTTATAGCGATATATAGTAGTACCGATAACAGCGATGTCTACTAGTAGTAGGTTGAGGTATATATGTTTCGAGCGCGCTATAGAGGCTTTATAGATATCTAAACCTATAAGAGCGCGGTTTATATTTCGTAAGTTGTTTTAGCGGTTCTAGTACTCGCTATAACGTATAGCTAGTATAATAGCCCGCTATTAGGAATGAGAGTTGCTAAGGTTACGTGTATACTAGACAGGATACGTACCCGAGTATTAGGAATGTCCGGTTCGGACCTCCGAGTCTATTATTATTATCTGAACCCTTTTATATATAGATGCTCTTACTCTTAGTATTAGGAAAGGTTAATTTAATCTTTTCCTTCGTGTTTAGAGCCTAGTATCTAAGCATGTTATTCTACGGAACGTACTTCTATATACCTCTTTTATAGTATTATCTATTTCGTACTATTATATTAAAAGATTAAATTCTTCTTATTAGAGACGGCTTATTATAATATCTCACCGAGTACGTTAACGTTCTACATCGAATTCGATTTAGCCTAGATTTAGATTAGTATAACAATAACCTTAAATTACTAGTTTATAGATAGCTAGTAATATTAAGGTTTAATATCTATTAGTTAGCTAGTAAAAAGCGTATCCTCTAATACGTTAAGGAAGTAGAAGACGCTAAGGATTCCTAAGACTTTAAATAACCCTCTTTGTATAGAGATTACTATATAAGGTTTGGAAAGTCGATATTAAGTTACTTAGAAGGCTTCTAAATCTACCTCTAAACCCTCTCTAACAACATCGAGTATATTAAACTAAGGAGCGACCCTAGGTCCCTTCTAAGCTCTACTAGAGAGTGTTAAGCAACCTACTAGGGAAACTAGTAGGCCCCTCTCCGAATATGTACTAAACCGTACTTATATATCTAAATCTAAAAAGTTAAGAAATAACAAAGGTAAGGGCCTAGCCTAAAACCTTAGAGACCTACAAGACTTTTCTAATATAGACAAGATATAGAGTATAGTATAAGGATTAGAAGAAGAACTTTAAAATAATAACTATCGGTTTAGATAGTTAGAATCTATTATAAAAGAACTCTAAGAATAAACTAGAGTCTCTTAACCTTCTCAACCTAAAACCGACTATAACTCTCCTTCTATTCTAAGTACTATACTAGACCCCTTTTACTTAAGGAGCAAACCTGCTCTTAATACCTTCCCTTAATAGCAGACTACTCTATATAACCCCGAATGTAGTCTGAATACCCTCTAACCTACTAAAAGCAAAATTACAGAAAAAATTAAACCTTTAGACAACAGCACATCACCTATATACTAATAATAGAAGATATTAGTACACGATAGACTTCTAGTAAATACCGATTATTATAATATAAGCTTAACTCAAAAGGCTCTTATCTAGAGAATAACTACTAGAATCGCTAGGAACTATCTTAAGCCTCGATACTAGTCTAAGTCGATTTATATTACTTTCTACGATTATTAAGATATAATTAAACTTTTAGATTTATATTTCTTAACTAGATACGAAACAGAGGATATATAGAACGCTTTCTAAGCCTTGTAGATAGGTGGAAAAGATTATACTAGAGAAACGTTTACTAACTTTAGAGGTTGCTTTTTAAGTATAGCTATACTTAGAGAGATACTAGAGTTAGAACAATTCTTCTATATATAAGAGAAAATTATACTATAGCTACGAAACTCAGCTGCTATACTTAAGAAACGTTAGAATTATAACTTTGTTAAAATAGTAGTAGATCTCCTAGCCTTAGATAAGAAACGACGCTAAAACACTAAGTTATATATAGCTAACACGACTAAGCTAGTCAGTATAAACACTTTAGTTAAAAAGACTACTTTTTAATCCTTATCTAGTTTAATATTAAAACCCTTACTACCTATAAGCAGATCCTTCTCTACTATTTAGACTACTTTAAGAATATTTAAAACCACCTCTACTAGCGAACGCTAAAAGACTCTAGACCAAGTCCTAGCCAGTATAACGTGCTACTACTATAGTAAGCCTAGGCACTATAAAACCGACTACTCTTAACTACTTAGTATTAAAGAAATAGTCTAAGAAGCAGACGAAGATAACCTATAAGTCCTTATAAAGTACTCTGATTCTACTCTAAATTAGAGGGAAAACGAGGCAGCCTAGGTAAAGACTCCTTCCTAGGCCTATATAAATATAATCTATCGAATCTCAACCTTTCTAGACTTATAGGAGGAAACTAATTCCTTACGAATATAACACTTAGTATACATAGATACGATGTTAAAACTCGAGTCTTAATAGATATAGAAGCAAATAGATTCCTGTTCTTAAATCAACCCCTAGCTCTACAGCTATCCTAATTATTAGATATATAGATTCGAAAACTACTCTACTCGGTACCTATTCGTAGATATAATAGTAGTATTAAGAGTAAAGTAACATAGTTTATACAACTATATTTAAACCTAGATCGACGTCGTATCCGAAATTACCTCTTTATTATCCTAGACCTTAGATAATAAAACCTAATTATTAGAAATAAATAGTTAAAACATTTTAATATTCTCCTTAACCCTACTAGGAATTAACTTATTTAGCTAGCCAAAACCCTACCGACTCCTTACTTCAGAAAGGAAATCTTACTTTCTCTAACTTCTAGCTAGAACTAGAAGTCTTATTTAAATATATAGTTAGATATAAACTAAAGAGATTACACCCTCTATTAAGATAAAAAGCAAAGGAATAGTAAGCTCTTAGCTAAGTTATTACTATTATCTACGATATTAACTCTTAATATCTACCCCTCTAACTCTACTCTAAATACCCTCTAACCTACTAGTATAGCTTAGATAGATCGGACCCTATACTCTTTTATTAGTAAAATAAGTATAAATACTTTATATTTTAATATAAGACGACTCGATACTGAGTTCTTTATAATAAGTATCTACGAATTAGATCAGATTATCAACGAAAGATTAGCTCTACCCTTAGATAATACTAAGACTACGGACCTAATATAGTCCCGACTCTCTTAATATTACTTGTTATTCTAAGATGTGTTCTTAAAAGTAGCCTTGGATAAACTTCTCTCTTACTGCGTATATAACTATAAAATCACCTTAAACAAACCTCTTTCTATCTCCTACTCCCTACTATATCGATAGTTAACTATAGAGCTATAAGCGACGAAAGAGTACCTTATTAATAATTTAAATAAAGGATTTATTATTAATAGTAATAGTCCTTTCACCTTACTAGTACTCTTCGTTAAAAAGCCTAATAGTAATAAGCTACGGTTCTATATCGATTATTAGAAGCTAAATACTCTTACCTAAAACAACCTCTACTTGATTCTTTATATCAACGAACTCTTTTCAAGATTAAGGAAAGCTAAGATCTTTACTAAGTTAGATATATACTAAGCTTTCTATCGTATCTAAATAGACTCCGACTTAGAGAAGATAACTACGTTTAAGACTAGGTATAGAATATATAAATATAAGGTCCTTCCTTTTAGACTCTATAATAGACCCACTACCTACTAACGTTATATAAACAACGTCTTAATTAAATATCTAGATAACTTCTATATCGCTTACTTAAACGATATATTAATTTATTTAAATAGTATTAAAGAATATAAGAAATAAGTTAGGAAGGTCCTAAATCAGCTCTAAGAAGTAGAACTCTAAGTAGATATTAAGAAAAGCGAATTTAGTATTATCTAAGTTAAATATCTTAGTTATATATTAACTACAAAAGGACTTAAAGTAGACCCTAAGAAAGTAGAACCTCTATATAACTAAGCCTAACCTAGTACTATAATAGGTATAAAGTCCTACCTAAGCTTTTATAGTTTCTATAGACAATTTATTAAGAACTTCAGTAAAATCGTAAAACCTCTAACTACTATAACGCGGCCTTTAGAGCTATTTTAGTAGACACCTGAATACAAAGAAGCCTTTAAAGAATTACAGACCTAGCTACTCTTAGTTCAAGCCTTATACTACTTCAACCCTGAATGTTCTACAAAGCTAGAGATAGACTCTTCTAATAGAGTAATAGTAGGTATATTCTCTTAATAACATAGTAATTGTTAGTATCTTATAGGTTTCTATTCCTACGTCCTAGTTAGATATAAAATAAACTAGGAAATCTACAATAAGAAACTATTTATAATTATAGAAGCGTTTAGAAAATAACAACCTAAGCTTATATTATATTAGAACTGTATTAACGTCTTCTTAGACTATAGATCCTTAGAATACTTTATAATAATAAAGCTACTTACTTCTAAGTAAGTATAATAGATAGAATTCCTCTTTAACTTTAATTTCTAGATCTGATTTATATCTAGAAAGAATAATTAAAAGGTAGATATACTAACTAGATAAGAGTAAGACATTAAAACATAAGATTAAGTTAAGTTAGATAGCTACTCGCGTACCCTTCTTAGACCTATTAGGCTTAACCTCTAAATTAACGCCAACCTTGCTTAAACCTTTTAAGTAATATCCCTTTCTATAATTAAGTTAGATATTATCCCTAGGTCTAGATCAGATCTAATTTAAAAGCTAAGGACAGCTAATATATAATTATTTAAGAAAGAATGTAGAGAACTTAAGAATAGTTATACTATCTCGTCTAACAATTTACTCCTATTTAGAGAATAACTTTATATCAAAAGAAATACTAAACTCTATACGAATCTAATCCAAGAAGCCTATAACTAAGTATCTAGTACTTACCTAAGTACTCAAAAGATATACTAGTTACTAGTATCTGTCTACTACTAGGTCGGCATAGGTTTAGACTATAAGCTATACGTAGCTAACTACTAAGCTTATAGATACTCTTATCCTTGACAGACTAAATAATAAGGATTCCTCTACCTACTACTAGTACTAGATTACCTAATATAGTATATATATATAGAATTTAAGTTATTTCTAAAAGATAAGCATAGATATAATACTATACTAGTATTTATTAACTACCTTAGAAAGGATTCGGTATCTATTCCCTACTACTCTACTATCGATACTAGAAGATTAGCCTAGTTTTTTATATAATAGATCTATTATTTTAGTTACTACTCTAAATCGATTACGTCTAATAGAGGACCTTAATTCATCTTAGCTTTTTAGACGGAATTCTATTATATTATTAGTATTAAGCTTAAGCTCTCTATAGCTTACTATAAACAAACAGATAGTTAGATAGAGATTATAAACCGATATATCGATTAAAGGCTAAGGCCTTTTATAACCTACTATTAGGATAACTAAAGCAAGTTAATCCCTCTTATAGATAGAGTATAAATAACCCTTCCGTACTCGTCTATTAGTATAACCCTGTATCAGCTTAAGTTTAGGCTTAATTCGCAAACCTTATAGGATTAGAATACTTCTAGAACCTCTATTCCCCAGGAACGACTAAATTACAATAAGGTAGTTAAGATAGCTACACATATACACTCTGCCTAGAACGTAGCTAAAGACAACATAAGCAAAGCCTAGCAGAGAATATAAGATAGTACGAATCAGTACTAAAGAGCTATTAACTAGGACGTTAGTAATAGAGTTTACTTATCGACTAAGAATCTTAAGATAAATCGACCTAGCTAAAAGCTAGCTAAATAGTAAACTAGACCCTTTAAAATACTAGAACATATAAGACACTCTTATAAACTAAAACTCCTAGAAGGATTATTAATCTATAATGTTTTCGCTATAGACATACTATCTAAAGATCCGAATACCCTCTTATCTAGATAAGAAGCTCTAAAGCTACCCCTAGAAATCATTTAAGGTATATAAGAATAGGAAGTTTAAGAAATTCTTAGTAGTAGACTTTTTAGGAGACAACTATAATACTAGGTTAGATAGGTTAGTTATAATATAGACCCTATCTAGTATCCTACTAATAATTTTTAAGGTTTACTATACCTTCTAAGAGACTTCTATACTAAATATCTAGATAAACTAGGACTACCTCGACTCCTCTTTGAATAGATCTAAGTATAGAAGGTAGATAAGAACTAACAACCGAGTTACTACTAAAAACAAACCCCGATACTACCCCGGCTATAATACGAAGCCTCGGGGACGAGTCTTTTTCAAGGGAGAGGGATGTGATAGCCCGCTATTAGAAATAAGAGTTGCTAAGGTTACGTATATACTAGACAGGATACGTACCCGAGTATTAGGAATGTCCGGTTCAGACCTCCGAGTCTATTATTATTATCCGAACCCTTTTATATATAGATACTCTTACTCTTAGTATCGGGAAAGGTTAATTTGATCTTTTCCTTCGTATTTAGAGCCTAGTATCTAAGCATGTTATTCTACGGAACGCACTTCTATATACCTCTTTTATAGTATTATCTGTTTCGTGCTGTTACAGCTAGGGGTATAGTAGGCGAGCGTGCTAGGATCCGAGGGACTAACAGCTCGTCGACAAGGCTTATAGACAGTTACAGGTCTTCCTAGTATTTGCGTACGACCTGTTCTTCTAGGGCCTAATCGCGGCGATCCGTGTTAGCTTAGTAATCTAGGTTTAAGAGCCGAGTCTATAAGATTCTAGGATCTAGGAGGCGTAGCCGGACAAGGTTAGGAGAAGGGGGGAGATCCGCAAGCTATATAAGTCAGCGCTAGCAGGGGTTAAGTTATACGTTAAGCTAGTTAAACCATGTATACCTAAGAATAAGGTCTTAATAGCTAGTATTAAGAAGGACTATAGAGACGTTATACTGTTTATAGCCGTCTATATATAAGTAAAGAATAATATAGTAGTCCGCGGACTGTCGACTCTGTCTGTTAAAGCTACGAACTATAATAGGAGTAAGAAGAGTATAAATAGTTAAAGAGAAGAAGCGAGCCAGCCTCTAAGCGAACTTTGTACTAATAAGTACAAAGCCGTTTACTCTAGTATTAGCTAGAGCAGAGGTTTTGAATCTGTATCTATTATAGACTAAGTTATAAGAGACTATAAACTGTTTTCTTCTAAGTAGCTAACTTAGATCGATGGCTAACTAGCCAGGACCTCGGTAAAGCAAGCCTAGAGGGGAGACTTTCCCTAGACTTAGTCGTTTTCTAACTATTCTAAGTCAGACGTAGGCTCCGTAAGCTTATTAACGTCTGTAATAGGCTTAGAGTTCTTAGGGCATTCGCAGGCATAGTGCCCAGTTCTCTTACACTTGAAGCAGGCGTCGTCCGGTTCCTTACAGGCAGGCGTTGGTTTACGTGATGGTCTGTAAAGGCAGGGGGCCGGGGTAGAGGAGGTTGTATAGAACGTAGTTTAAGTAGTAGTAAAAGTTCTAGCTGAGCAGGAGGTAGTAGTAGCAGTTGCGGGCTAGGGGATGAGACAAGCGGTCTGTAAGTTACTTCTACGAAGCTAAAGTCTTCGTAAGTTCTTGTTAATAAGTCAACACTTGTTTGCTAGGGCCGTACTTATAAGTAGGACGTCTAAGAATAGTAAGACGGACTGTTGTAGAGGTAGCGTAAGCTTATTATACAAGTCGGGCTGTAAGTCGTCTGTTAGGATCCGTCTAGTTGTTACGAATCACGGTATACGTGGTAAGTAGTCCAGACGGCGTTCTGACAGGACAAGGCATAATATCCGGGAAAGGAAAGTAACACAGGAGGAAATCAGCAATGCAGAGGACATTGGGATTTCAGGATTTCACTGTTGTAGTAATGTTAGAAGTCACGTGGGGTTATGTGACGTGATCGCCTACATCGCTCTAATCGCCTTGATCGCGAGCGACGCGAGCGATGCGAGCGATGTGAGCGATGTACTTGGGAACGAAGGTTCTATATAAGACTGGCACGTCTGCTATTAGATAGGAGCTTCGTGCTCAACTTTAGTTATCAATCTTATCATTTTGTTTAACATCTTTGATACAAGTAACGAGTTTACTTCTAAGTGAACAACCCGGCGCATCTATACTTCTTATCTGCATACCAACCTTCGAGACTTAGTCATCTTTGTTTAGTTCGTTTGAGTTTCGTTACACTAGTGCCCGTAAGGTGTAAGAAGCGAGTATAGAAGGTTGTAAAAGTCTCGTCATCTCTTATAATAAGCCGGCGGAATTCGATACAGGCGTCCTATGTTTCGAACGGGTTCTCTAGGATATCTATAAGATATACGATCATTTCTTTTATAAACTAAAACGGCTTAGGTCCCTTCTGGTAATGGAGTACGAGATACTTCTAAGTAATATCAGCTATATAGTTAAAAACGTAAGCTATCTTTGCTTCCTCTAGCTCAAACATAGAGGCGTTAATAAGGAACTTATCCTTAATCTAGATCTTCTAGTTGTCGAAGATTAGAGACAAGCTATTTATTAGAGGCTTAGTATTCTTAAGCTTAACCGTAAACAATCTATGTTATCCAGTTTTAGACAGGGTATTCCCTTACAGAGGGATACGGACGTCGTCTAGTTGTTCTCGCAGTAGGCGGACCTGTTTCAGGGCTATAGCGAGCTATTAAGCGTCCGTAGGCTGGTCGGCAGACATCGTTACAGACGACTCAGTTGTAAGAACAGAGGGTATAGGTAGAAGAGCCCTAGGCTCTTATACGCGGTAGTGGGCGCGGGTACGCGAGGCTATATAAGGCGCCGGTAGTATCTACGGGTAGTCTATACAGACCGTAGGTGTTGTATTAGAATCGCAACGGATATTCTAATCCTTCCTAAGAGCAGTAGTAAATAGAGAGAAGAAGAGAGCTTTAGATAATATAACAAACCTAATCTGCTAGCTCTCTAGTAGTTATCCTTACCTATAGTATACACAAGTATAGTAGATAATCAGAGAAGTAAGAGGTGGTTCAATTGAAGATCTAAAGCTATAGAAGAGAAGAGAAGGAAAGAGGAGACTTCTAGAGGTCCTATAATATAGAGATAGCTAAGGAATCGATAAGTTATAGGAATGTCGATCCGTTTATAGAAATAGTTCCTAGCCTAGGTAGGAATAGTTCTAGGCCAGGCTAGGAATAGCAGGCTTTGCGGACGCCGGCGAGCAGCCGTACGCGAGTCACGTGCTCGGCGGTGGCCAGGTCCGTAACAATCTATTTCTAACTATATGTTATAATATTCTTTAAGTAATAGATCTCTATTATTATTAGTATCTTATAGCTTACTAACTTATAACTCGACTCTTTTGTTTAGCTGTAGATATATAGCGTCTGCTGTTGTATTTATAGTATCTGTTTCAATCTATATACTATATTCTCTAGTCTTAAGTTCTTTATCTATAAGTTTAATTTTTTCTAGTAAAGCTACTTCTTTTTAAATAGTAGTATTAGCCTGTTTCCTTTTAGAGTCTTTCTTCTTACTATACTTATTTACTCTATAGCTAAAGAGGCTATAGTTATAATATAAGTTCTACTCGCGTCGATGATTTTACTCTTTCTAGGAAAGCTCTCTCTCTGTTAGGTTTCTTCCTTAATTTCCTTTTCTTAGTATCTAACGCTTCTAAGTAGTATTAATTTCTATAGAATCTCTATAGTTCTTCTTTCTACCTTTTTCTTATCGATGTCTATAACTACCTTTCTTCTCTAGATTCTACTCGTAGTTTCGATTATCGATTTTGATTATATTATTAGTTAACTTATTAAGTATATCTAAGAAGTTATCTCTAGCTAGTTCGTTCTTAACACTGTCTTTTAATCCTCTATAATACTGTTTATATAAAGCCTTATTATTCTAACTAAGACGTGTAGAATACTACTAGAATATTAATATATACTTAGCGGCTAAGCCTTTCTAACAGAGGCTATATAAGACTTATACTACTTTTTTCTTTAAATCTACATCTATAAATACCTGATTAATTCTCTTCTTAAATCTAGCAACGGTTAAGAATAATCCCTAAGTACTCTTACTTATAAGATTTAATACTTTTCTATTTAACGTTTTATTCTTCTAAAAATCTTCTAAATAGAGTTCTATCTAGTTATATACTACTCTCTCGAGATAGGTAGTAAGCTATATAACTTAATCTATTTTATAAGTAAACTATACTAAGTAAAAGTTTAAGTATATTAAAGCTTTTATAATAAACTTAGCAAGTTTCTCTAGAGAACTGTTAAACGTTCTTAGTACTAGTAACTTCACTTCCTCTCTAAGAGTAGTAACTGGCGCTGCTAGCATTATTAGCGCTAGGGGTAGTATAGAGGTTAAACCTAAGAATAGTATAGTTTTTAATATTATATTAGTCGTACTTCTAAGTAGGTGCTTAAAGTATAACGAAACTTAAACGAACTAAACAAAGATAACTAAGTCTCGAAGGTTAGTATATAGGTAAGAAGTATAGATATACCGGGTTATTTACTTAGAAGTAAACTCGTTACTTATATTAAAGATGTTAAACAAGATAATAAGATTAATAACTAAAGTTAAGTACGAAGCTTCTATCTAATAGCAGACCTGCCAGTCCTATATAGAACCTTCGTACCTCCTAGCCACCATAGCCGATCTGCCCGACCATGGTCGACATGGTCGACTCGTCGGCTATGTCGCTTACCTTCTTAGTCACGTGATTACAACCAACTTCCAACAGTGAGATCCTAGAATCCTCAAATGCCTCCTATATTACAGATTCCCTCCTGTGTTTACCTTCTATTTCCTGGACGTTGTGCCTTGTCCTGTTAGAACGCCGTCTGGACTACTTATCACGTGAAACGTGATTCGTGACACCTAGGCGATCTAGTCAACTAGGATAACAGGCGATCCTGTCTACCTAGGAAGGAACGAAGGTTCTATATAAGACTGGCACGTCTGCTATTAGATAGAAGCTTCGTGCTTAACTTTAGTTATTAATCTTATTATCTTATTTAATATCTTTGATATAAGTAACGAGTTCACTTCTAAGTAAACAACCCGGCGCATCTGTACTTCTTATCTATATACCAACCTTCGAGACTTAGTCACCTTTGTTTAGTTCGTTGGAGTTTCGTTATAGTACTCTATAGAGCTTTGTAGTCTTCTAACAGCTTAGCTTTTTAGATATTCGAATAGCCTTAATAGCTTAAATGATTTTTAATACTTATAGAATAACTAATATAATATATAGTAGAAAAAAAGCGTTATAAAGGAAGAGGGTTAGGAATTCGCTAAAATTGATCCGGTTTCTAATATAATCCGGGTTCTAATAAACTATGTTAAAGGCAAAAGTATAAGAGTATATATATATAAATTCAAGAATTTAAAGCTATAGTTCTATCTACAAGGGCAACGCGGTATATATACTCAGAGGAAAGGGGTTGCTTAGTAACTATAAGGCTCGTTATTCCAGCGTCGTTATTCTAGCATATCCTTATCACAGAGGTGATTACCGAGGTGGTTGCCAGTGTCACGTGCTTGTCACGTGTATCCTTCCAGGTTACGGACCAGCGCCGTAACAATTATACTAAAAGGTTAATATATCGTATTCGTCGTATTCTTCTAATAGAAAGTCGAATTCAAGTCCAGATCCAAAAGGCGTTATTGAAAACTCGGGATTAAACAGACATGATTCAGTAGTTTATATAACTATAATAAGTATTAGAAGGTGTTTCCTAAATAGCAGACTGACGTCCTTAGATCGTTTAGATTAATAGAGATAGGCAAATAGGGCTTAAGAGTACTAATACAGAAGGTTTACTTACGAGGTTACGAAGAAGGCTAAGAGTAAAATTTAATATAGTCTAGAGAGACTGGCTCTATTGCAAATACAAGTCCAAGCTTCTAAGCGTATAAACCATATAGAGGGAAAACCGTGGCTCTTTAAAGGAAAAGTCTACTTTGCTATTATCAACATAGGTCGCCTAAGGGAATATTAACTAGTAGGAGAAACTCGTATCCGCAGCTCAAATGCCTAATTCTTACTTGAAATACACTGGTATAACGTGGATCCTCTTATCACACTTGGCTTTCCTATTAGGTAGCGCCTTTGTAAGGAGAAGGGCCGCGGCTACATCCGCAGCTGAACTCTCAAAATGCTCTTCTCATCCTCGATCTTCTATCAGGTGGCCTCAAGCTGAAGCAGCTAATCCGGAACTGGCACTTGCATTAGGAGCAAATTTCCCTAAGAGATCGTCCTGGCATCTAGTAGCCACCACCGAACACTCTCCAACTAGGATATATAGAATGGACACCGAACTGTCATCAATTCAACCCAGTAGCCAGCAGTACCTCAGCAAAACAGCAATCATCTAACAATTACACCATCACTACCTCCCAAATATCCGCGGCGCGCCTAGCACTTAGTGATACCATGATATCCACCTCTTCATCTATAACTGGTACTCCCTTCTAGCAGCAAAACTGCCACCGCTTTATCACACCTAAGATTTGCTTCTTATATGGTGGCCAGGGCTTAAGGTCGATTTCGCGTCAGCATATGCGCGTAGTAGTTGTAATACAGCAAGCATATTCTGCTCGTTCTCGGAAGTGTCTTCCTTCAAAACCATCTGCCTGTCATCGTCGCGTCTCAGGGCCGAGAGCGGATTCATTTTGCCAATACATCTGTACACACTCATATCGGTCCTATAAAGCCAAAGAGCACTAGATAATTCGTATTAAGACTGTTTCTTCCTGATCGTCCGTCTGGCGCATACCTTCCTTGAACGGGGAACTAAAAGTCGAAACATAGCAGGATTGCAGATTCTGGATGCCAGGTGCAGAACGCTCTCGCTACGTGAGTTACGGTGTCGAAGGTGTGCTTCAATGCCCTGTTGGCCTAACAAGTATTCTACAACATCAACGTAGTTCCTCAAGACGGCCTCTCTAATCGCTTGATGCACTAGCCTGCCAAAGGATATAGTTTCTAGTTTGCGTAGGGACCCACGCAGCAATTCGGCATTAAGGTCTGCCTTATGCTGAGCTCTATCCATTAATCGCCGGATTATTGGCATGCAGCCCGTATTAGCTGCTATACACAGGAGCTTATTGCCCCATCGCTCCTTAACCAAAGTGTCTAACACATCATCAATAAGGTCAAATACTACGTCCTAGTCTTTGTATTATATATCAGAAATAGACCACTGCTTTATAACGAGTCGAAAAAACCCAAGGTTCCGAAGCTGACAGCCAATGCTACTGTCTAAGAGCATCCTAAGTTTAGACAAATCACCCCACGGGAGAATTTGGTCAGCGGCCCCCATAGCTGGAGTCGGGAGAACTTGTCAGTATCGAAGTCCGAGCTCTCAAGCATATCTCGTAGCATTGCTTCTGAGCCATAGAGCGAAGTAATGCTAAGGGGATTATAAAGCCTACTGTCAAATAAGAACCTAGGCTTTATTGTGCACTGCGGACGACAATATTGTTTAACCTAATTCTGCATTTGAGTTGAGCCCGCTTAGTAAAGATTTTCTAGATTCTCTAGGCCTGGTAAGGGTTTAACGGCGATGGCGCTGAAGTGCTCAAGCTAATGGTAAGAAGCATAGCCGAAGAGCTCACCGAAGCCACGGTCGGTCGGATCGTAGCGGATCATGTTTTCTTCCCAAGCCTCCCATGTGCAACGAGGATCGTAGTCGGTTAGCTCCTTATCGTCATTGAATAGGTTAAATACTTGGGGTAGCTCTTTAATTACTACCTGCTATTTAGAAAACAGATCAGTGTAGCCAAAGTTATTAAGTAGAAGATATCTGATGTAGATATCAAAGATGCCTGCCTCTAGGCTCCTGATACGTTGATGAATAAGTCCTTGATCTGTGGCTGTTAAGATGGCCGGATCTTGCGGACCAGGCCGATTCGAGGGCCATTCCCTAATAATGAACTCCTTCACCGACTGGTGTATAAGTTTAACTTGGCGCTTCTTCAAATCGCTGAAGTCGACGTGAACAACAAATGGTTGAATTAGACTCATAACCCTTTGATGATCTACCAGCTTGGCAAGAGCAGCCACAGTGGTAACCCCTTCCGGAGCCGCACCCAACGCGATAGCCTAGGCGAGTTCTAGTATGCTAATAGGTCTTCGGGTTATGGCGAGAAATTCCAAGGCTATAGTAGAAAGCTTCTTATTTTCCGGGTCGTTTGAAGTACATCGCGAGAACAGACTGACGTAGAGCTGCGAGAGCTGCTCTAGTAGTGGTATTTTCTCTAAGAAATCTCGCATCGGATCAAGCGCCCTGATTCTACGAACTTCAATAAGTTCAACTATCATCTTCGTCTATATAGCACTTCCTTATGCCAAACGAGATAGTGTCTCTATAAGGAGTGCTCTAACGTCCTCGGACAAATTAGATAATTTCCTCTCCACCGTCTTCTCAACGATAACTCTGTCTCGCTCAGCGTTAGAACTCAAATAAATCTTGACTATTTCGTCTAGTTGCTCCAGGATCTCCTCATAAGGGCGGGAAGATAGAATAACTTTGAGCCTCGGGTGTAACGAAACTCAAACGAACTAAACAAAGATGACTAAGTCTCGAAGGTTGGTATGTAGATAAGAAGTACAGATACGCCGGGTTGTTTACTTAGAAGTGAACTCGTTACTTATATCAAAGATGTTAAACAAGATAATAAGATTAATAACTAAAGTTAAGCACGAAGCTCTTATCTAATAGCAGACGTGCTAGTCTTATATAGAACTATAGTCTCCTGTTCTAATCGCTTTAGTCGCTCGCTCTAATCGCTTGTCACGAATCACGGTATACGTGGTAAGTAGTCCAGACGGCGTTCTGACAGGACAAGGCATAATATCCGGGAAAGGAAAGTAACACAGGAGGAAATCAGTAATGCAGAAGACATTAGGGATTTCAGGATCTCACTGTTGTGGTAATGTTAGAAGTCACGTGGGGTCATGTGACGTGATCGCCTACATCGCTCTGATCGCCTTGATCGCGAGCGATGTAAGCGACGTACTTAGGAACGAAGGTTCTATATAAGACTAGCACGTCTGCCATTAGATAGGAGCTTCGTACTTAACTTTAGTTATTAATCTTATTATCTTGTTTAATATCTTTGATATAAGTAACGAGTTTACTTCTAAGTAAACAACCCGGCACATCTATACTTCTTATCTATATACCAACCTTCGAGACTTAGTTATCTTTGTTTAGTTTATTTAAGTTTCATTACACTTTAAGCACCTGCTTAGAAGTTCAGTCGCCATGGCCCTAGCAACCCCCGCAGCAGCTAGCTCGAATACTAGTCGAGTTAACGTCGTAGGAACATCTGGAAGTGCGACCAGAAGAACACCTACTGGTACACAGTTAACCAGGAACGACGACAATGTTAGCATACTAGACGCCCCTAAGCCCTACAAGGTCGAAGCACTTAAGTCTATCAAAGTCAAGATACCAGATACATATCATAAGAAGCGAAAGGAACTCGACTTATTCCTTCTTTAAATAGACATCTACTTTAACTTTAATTCTAATAAGTTCAAAGGTAATTATAACTTATAAACCATCTTTGCTATCTCCTACCTTAGAGGATCAGTATTAGAATAGGCCTAGCTATACTTAGAGGACTTCTTTAAAAATAAGGATAAAGACAGAAAGATAAAATTAACTAAGATTATATTTAAATCTTAGAAAGGATTTAAGACAACTATTAGAAAAGTCTTTAAAGACTTCGATATAATTCGAACAGCTATATATAAGCTTTTAGAATTATATTAGACTAGATTAGTAATAGATTACACTAATAAATTTCAATATTATAAAACGAAGTTAGGATAGGATACTATTACTCTTATAGAACTCTTCTATAGAGGATTAAAGATACATATCTATAAGGAAATAGCTAAGTAGAATATATAGTTCTTAACTATTATAGGAATAATTAAGAAGGTCGTCTAGCTAGATAACCGCTTATATAAATTTAAAAAAAGTAACCCTAGGTACAGGGAAAAGAGTAAAGGGTTAGGAAAGTAGAAGCACTCTTACACTAGTAAGCATAGTAAGGAGGTAAATACTATATAAAAGAAAACCTTTCTAAAGAAAGAAGGACTTTCCTAGAAAGAGCGAAATCATTAACACAAGTAGAACTTATATTATAATTATAGCTAACTAGGCTATAGAGTAAATAAGTATAGTAAGAAGAAAGACTCTAAGAGAAAGAAACAAATTAATACTACTATTTAATAATAGGTAGCTTTAACTGATCGTATTAAACTTATAGATAAGAAGCTTAAAGTACGAGGATATAGAACCTAGATTAAAAATAACAAAGGAATTAGTAATATATAAGATACTAATAATAATAGAGATCTACTCTTTAAAGAATATTATAATATATAATTAGTAATAAATTCTAAGCAACCTCTTTAAGTAGAATATAAATTACTACTATTAACTAGTTTATTAGAGACATTAGATTTATCTTCTAGTTTAGAAGGAGAAATAAAGAATAAAGACCCTAAAGTTAGAGAAACTTAGGCTTTCCTTAGAACCTTTAAACAAGGAAATCGATAAGTATATATCGATAATTAGAAACTAGATTTCTAGAGTCCTTATATAATATAAGGAGTTAACCTAACTATCTTAACAACATATATAGTTATAAGTAATAACTCTAAAACAATAACTCTAGTTAGCCTAATTACTAGATAGAAAACTATTAAAGAGAAGGAACTAGAACAGAAACGCTAACTAGTTAAGAAACCTAGCTACTCTAAAGTAGAAGATGTATAGAAAATATATAATATATTAGATAAAACTAGTATATAGATATAGTAAGTTCTAATAAGATTTAAGAGACGAATTAAAACCCCTTTTCTTAGGATACTACCTAAAGATGTTATACTAAAGGAATTCGAATAATATATTATTATTATATTAATTAGAAATAATAGGTTAGTATTTAGAAAATACAACTTATAATAACTGTTTAGTATACTATACTAGGAGTAAAGAGAGCTCGATATAACTAGGTAGGCTAAGACGGAACTAGAGGAATTATACTATCTATTAGTAGAAAAACTATAGTTTATAGAAACAGTTTAAGAAATAATAGTATAATAGATATAATATAAACCAAGTCCGACTTTAGATTAGTTATTATAGAAACGATTTAAAGGAATATTACTAGAGCTTACTAGAATAGTAGAATATTATTAGATATACGAAGTAGTATTATCAGATAAAGAAGGAGTAGTATTCTTTTCTTAGTCCTAGATTAGAGCTATTAAAGAAAAGAATTTAAGGGATTATATATTTAAAGTTTACTATATAAAACTAGAGATAAGTATACTAGAGGCTACTTTAGATTATCTATATATAGGAGAACTATAGTTAATAGAAGCTATTTTAGAAACTAGTTACGAATAGATCTAATATAACTATAAACAAATACTAAAGTAATTTATAAGAGAAATTCCTAAAACTATAGGAATCGTAGAATATAGATTAATATATAAGGTAGTATACGCTAATAAGGAAAGAGTAAGATTCTTTCTATAGTATAAGGACGAGGAGAGAAAGAAGTATAATTAAGAAAATCGATCTTTTAAAGTCTAATATATTAAAGCAAAGTTAGATACTACTTTAAGAGAAAGATAGTTAGTAATAACTATAGAAATAGAAGGAAAGAAGTTAGAAGTTATAATAGACTTAGGAGTAATAGGCAACTTTATTTCCTTAATAGCTTAAGAGAAGCTAAACGTCTTAATTAAAGAAATAAGACTATATCGACTAAGGGTGGTTAATAGAATAGACATTATATACTAAAATAGAATTATTAATTAATAAACTATTTTAATAAGAATTAATATTAAAAGACACTATTTAGATATATAATTTAATATTATTAAAATAAGAAGTAAGGAATTAATACTTAGTATACTATAGATTTAGGAATATAATCTAGAAATTAACTAGAAAGCTAGAAAAATAACTTTTAGTTAATATAAATATAAGGGATCGTGTTTATAACTTTAAGACTAGAACAAGGTTAGTACTACCTCTTCTAAAGCGCTAGAACATCTTGCCTAAGGTCTTCCACAGGTTAGTAAGAAAGCTAATAACGAAATACCTATATAGTATAGAGAATTTAGAGCTTTGTTTAAAAACCTAGAAGACTTATAAGCCTTATTAGAACATTGCTTATAAGATTATAAGATTAAATTAAAAGAGGGTTATTATCTCTTAAAGTAGAAGCTTTAATTATATAACTAGAAAAGCTTATAGAGAATAGAAAGTTATATAAAGGAAGGTATTAAGAAGAGATATATTAGAAGATTTAAGTTACTAATTATCTTAAATATACTTATTATTAAAAAGAAAGACAATCTAGATAAAAGAGTATATATTAATTACTAAGAAGTAAATCACGCTATAGTTAAGAACGCTTATCCGCTACTACCTAGCTAATACTTATAAGATAAGTTAGGTAAGGTAGTATAATTTACGAAATTAGATTAATAAAACGCTTATAAACTTATATAGATAAAAGTCAGAGATGAATAGAAGATAGTATTTACCTTACTATTAGGCTTTTATAAATATATAGTTATATTATTTAAACTATATAATATACTAGTTATATATTAAAAACAAAATAATAATATTTTAAAGGATCTTCTAAGAGTAATAGTAATTTATTACTTAGATAATATCCTAATCTTCTTAGAAAAAGAAGAAGAATATAAGAGATATATTAGAGAAGTTTTATAACAACTTATAAAAGTAAACTCTTAGTTGAAACTCTTAAAATACGAGTTCGAAGTAACTTAGACACTTTTCCTAAGATAGGTATTTAGCCTAGGAAAAATAGAAATAGATCTAGTAAAGATCTAAGACGTCTTAAACTAGAAATTACTAGAAAATATAAAAGATATATAGTCCTTTCTTAAATTTATAAACTTTTACTGTCTGTTTATATAAGACTATATAAAGATTACTAAACTAATGTTAGTACTAGTTAAGAAAGCTATTAAGTTTATATAGAATAAATAGGTAGAGAATACTTTTTAGAAAATTAAAGCAAAGTTTATAAAAAAGCCTATTTTATACGATTTCGATATAGATAAACTAAGTATAATTAAAATAGACGCCTTAGATATAGTAGTAGGTATAGTTTATCTATAGCTAAATAATAAAGGAAAACTTATACTTATTATATATTATTTAAAAACATTTAACCTAGTATAATAAAACTATAGTATATTTAATAAGGAACTACTTACTATAGTATTAGCTTTAGAATACTAGAGAATTTATTTATAGTTAGTAAAATACCTAGTTATAGTTTTATCTAACTACGAGAACCTTAAGACATTTACAACTACTAAGGAACTTATAATAAGACGATTAGCTAGATAGTTAGAGATATTAGAAGGATTCGACATTATTATCTAATATATAAAGGGAACGTCGAACACTTAAGCTAATACTCTTAGCTAGAAACCTAGATATAAGGGAAATAAGGAGCATAAGAAGATTATAATCTTAAAGACTCTTAAGAATAGAGATTTAGTACCTACTATATATAAAATAGTAGTAATAAACGACATCTAGATAGATAAAATTTAGAATATATATAAGGGTTATAACTAATATATAAAAGGGAAATTATAGGTTCCTAGCTTATATATAATAGAGTTTATATAAGAATACTATACTATACCTGCTTACGGTTACTAAAGAATTTATAGAACCCTCTAAAAGATAAGATAATACTACTATATTAATTAGTTATCTATAATAGTTAAGGAAGTAATAGTAGAATATAATACCTATACTAGGAATAAGGCTTCCTACTATACTCCTTATAGATAGATAAATACTACTCTAATACTATAGATACCTTAGAAATTAATATCTATAGATTTTATTATTAAATTACTAAAATCTAAAGATCTAATAATAGGAGTTAAATATAATACGATCTTAGTTATTATAGAACGACTTATAAAATATATAATCCTAATAGTATATATAGAGTTAAGTATAGCTAAGGAATTAGTATTTATATTCCTTAGAGAAGTAGTCTTAAGATATAGACTACTAGAAGAAATACTCTTAGATAGAGACAAGCTCTTTATCTTAAAATTTTAGATTACTCTTATAAAACGATTAGGTATAAAAAGAAAGCTTTCTATAGCTTTCTACTCTTAAATAAATAGAGGAAATAAACAGATAAATCAAGTAGTTAAAACATACTTTTATTATTATATAAACTACTAATAAGATAACTAAGTAGAACTGCTGTCTTTAGTATAGTTCGCTTATAATAGTTTAGTAACGGAAACAACACTTATTACGCTATTCTATGCTAATTTTAGGTATAAATTAATAGCGTATTAAGAACTACTATCTACGACTATTAATAACTAACTTATTCGTATTTAGGTCTTAAAAATCAAGAGTCTATATAAGGAACTTATAGAGGACCTATAATTTATAGTAGAAAGAAACACGTACTACTATAACAAACAACGTAGTTAGGAGCTAACGCTAAAAGAGAGGGATAAAGTCTACTTAGTATAAAAAAATATTAATATAAAAAGACTAAGTAATAAACTAGATTATAAAAAACTTAGACTATTTAAAATTAAACGAGTTAAGAGACCTTTGAATTATAAATTAGTATTACTAAAAATAATAAACATCTACCTAGTATTCTATATATTCTTACTTAAACTAGTATTACTAGGAGCACTACTAGCTCTAATTATAGAAATTTAACTAGTTAATCTAAATACTAAATATAAAGTTAAAAGAATTCTTAACTATAAGATTATTAGAAGTAAGATTAAGTATTTAATTAAATAGTTAGATTACTTATACTTAGAAAACACTTAAGAGCTAAAAAGCAATCTTAACTATTACTTAGAAGAACTTTAGAAGTTCTACTACTAAAACCTAGAGTTACCTATATTTCGTAGTTAGAAGAGAAAGCCTTAAGAAAAGCTAAATCAAGGGTCGGCTTAGTAATAAAAGCAGGGTCGTTAGGAGAGGAAGGGGCCGCTAGCTAGGCGACCTTTAATTCCCTCTCTTCTTTCTCCTTCTCTGCTCTTTCTTTCTTATCAGCCTTATTAAGTTCTTATAGGTTAGTAAGACTATAATAGAGCATCTCTTACTCCTGCTCTATAAGAAAGCGTTATTGTTTTCGTAGGCGAAGGATCTTCTATATAGCTTCTTCCTAAATCTTATAGGCTGTCTCTTCCTCCTTCTATAACCTCCGCTTCTAAGTATTAATAGATTCCTACTCGAAAAGTAAGAGTATTCGATTTTATAACTCGATATTATAGGATTTGCTCTTCCTAGTATACTCGGAATACTTAGAACTACTAGGAACGCTAATATATCGACGACTGGTTTTCGTATTTATATAACGAGTATAAGGAATTATTTCACGTCTTAAACGTTCGATTCAAAGAGCGTTAAGGGTTCTATATTATTTAAGCTTGTTTTTTAAGAGAGGTGTTAACGATATAATAGGAACTAGGGAGGCTGCTAGCCTCTTAATAATATTTCTTAGGCTATACTTAAGCATAGGGACACGCTAGTCTAAGAAGGGGATAGTGTTACGAATCACAGTATACGTAGTAAGTAGTCTAGATAGCGTTCTAATAGGATAAGATATAATATCTAGAAAAGGAAAGTAACATAGGAGGAAATTAGTAATATAGAAGATATTAGAGATTTTAGGATCTTACTATTATAGTAATATTAGAAGTTATATAGGGTTATATAACGTGATCGCCTATATCGCTCTGATCGCCTTAATCGTAAGCGACGCGAGCGACGCGAGCGATGTAAGCGACGTACTTAGGAACGAAGGTTTTATATAAGACTAGCACGTCTACTATTAGATAGGAGCTTCGTACTTAACTTTAGTTATTAATCTTATTATCTTATTTAATATCTTTGATATAAGTAACGAGTTTACTTCTAAGTAAACAACCCGACGTATCTATACTTCTTATCTATATACTAACCTTCGAGACTTAGTTATCTTTGTTTAGTTCGTTTGAGTTTCGTTACATCGCTTTAGTTAATAGGCGACTTAAGCGACTTAGGCAACTAGGTTACGTAATATTTCTTATCTAAAGAAATCTATAGATCGCTTAGCTAGTCTAAGGATCTCTCTTTTTATTTATAAGAGTTTCCGATAGTACTTAACCTATTAGAGCGCTGCCTAGTCTTTACTTATTATATACTTATATATAATTTATAATACTATCCCCTTCTTAGCCTAGTATATCCCTATACTTAAGTATAACCTAAGAAATACTATTAGAAGGCTAGCAGCCCTCTCTTACTATAATGTTTTTAATAACACTATCTATAAAAGATAAACTAAAACAAAATCGTATTAATAACACCTTCTATATTAATCGAGTAGGATTCGAAATATCCTCTTATACTCGCTATCTTACTTCTATATCTAGCTGTCGATGTATATCTATTATTAGAGATAAGAAATATTCTAAGTATACTAGGAAGAGTAAAACTTATAATATCAAGAAGCAAAATCAAATACTCTTAACTTTTAAGTAGGAATCTCTTAATACGTAGAAACGCTATCTATAGGTCGAGGAGGAAACGGCCTATTAGGCCTAAGAAAAGACCTTTCAGGCCTAGTAGGAAGTAATATTAAAGGTTCTCTATCTTCGAGCGTAGCAACGTCTTCTTAATAAGCGAGAACAATAGATGCTTCGTTAAGGACTTAGCTCCCTTTAGAAGCTAGATAAGGCTAAAGAGAAGAAGGAAAAAGAAAAAGAAGAGAAGAAAAGGAGAGAGAAGGCTATTAGGCTAGCTACCTACTCTACCTCTACTACTTCTAACCCTGCTTTTAACCTAGGTCTCGATCCTAGTTTCCTTAAGATCTTCCTTACTAATCACCTAATATAGGTAACCTTAGGTTTTAATAGTAGAAGTTCTAAAGTTCTTCTAAGTACTAGTTAATGTTTTTCCTAGATTCCTAAGTATTCTCTAAATATAAGTAATCTAACTATTTAATTAAATATTTAATCTTACCTCTAATAATTTTATAGTTAAGGATTTTTTTAACTTTATATTTAGTATTTAGATTAACTAGTTAAATTTCTATAAATAGAGCTAGTAGTACTTCTAGTAGTACTAGTTCGAGTAAGGATATATAGAATACTAATTAGATATTTATTATCTTTAGTAGTATTAATTTATAATTTAAAGGTTCTTTAACTCGTTTGATTTTAAATAGTCTAAGTTTTTTATAATCTAGTTTATTACTTAGTCTTTTTATATTAATATTTTTCTATACTAAGTAGACTTTATCTCTTTCTTTTAATATTAGCTCTTAACTACGTTGTTTATTATAGTAGTATATATTTCTTTTAGCTATAAATTACAAATCCTCTATAAGTTCCTCATATAGCTCTTTAATTTTTAAGACGTAAATATAAGTAAGTTAGTTATTAATAGTCGTAGATAGTAGTTCTTAATATATTATTAGTTTATATCTAAAGTTAGCGTAGAATAGTATAATAAGCGTTGTTTCTATTACTAAACTATTATAGGCAAACTATACTAAGGGTAATAGTTCTACCTAGTTGTTTTACTAGTAGTTTATATAATAATAAAGGTATGTTTTAACTACTTAATTTATTTATTTATTTCCTTTATTTATTTAAGAGTAAAAAGCTATAGAGAGCTTTCTTTTCGTATCTAATTGCTTTATAAGAGCGATCTAAAATTTTAAGATAAAGAGCTTATCTCTATCTAAGAGTATTTCTTCTAGTAGTCTATATCTCGAGACTACTTCTCTAAAGAATACGAATACTAATTCCTTAGCTATACTTAACTCTATATATACTATTAGAATTATATACTTTATAAGTTATTCTATAATAACTAGGATTATATTATACTTAACTCCTATTATTAAATCTTTAGATTTTAGTAATTTAATAATAAAATCTATAGATATTAATTTCTAAGGTATTTATAGTATTAGAGTAGTGTTTATCTATCTATAAGGAGTATAGTAGAAAGCCTTATTCCTAGTATAAGTATTATATTCTACTATTACTTTCTTAACTATTATAGATAACTAATTAATATAGTAGTATTATCTTATCTACTAGAAGGTTCTTCGAATTCCTTAGTAATCGTAGATAGACGTAGTATAGTATTCCTATATAAATTCTTCTATATATAAGCTAGGAACCTATAGTTTTCCTTTTATATACTAATTATAACCTTTATATATACTCTAAATTTTATCTATTTATATATTATTTATTACTACTATTTTATATACTATAGGTACTAAGTCTTAGTTTTTAAGAGTTTTTAAGATTATAATCTTCTTATACTTCTTATTTCTCTTATATCTAGGTTTCTAGCTAAGAGTATTAGCTTAAGTATTTAACGTTCCTTTTATATAGCAAATAATAATATTAAACTCTCCTAATATCTCTGCCTATCTAGCTAACTATCTAGTTATAAGTTCCTTAGTTATTATAAACATCCTAAGGTTCTTATAGTTAGATAGAATCGTAACTTAGTATTTTACTAGTTATAAATAGATTCTCTAGTATTCTAAAGCTAATACTATAGTAAGTAATTCTTTATCAAAGATACTATAGTTTTATTATACTAGGTTAAATATTTTAGAATAATATATAATAGATATAAGTTTCCTCTTTTTATTTAGTTATAAGTAAATCGTACCTACTATTATATTAAAGGCGTCTATTTCGATTATACTAGGTTTTTCTATATTAAAATCATATAGAATAGGTTTTTCTATAAACCTTACTTTAATCCTCTAAAAAGCGTTCTTAGTCTATTTATTCTATATAAATTTAATAGCTTTCTTAATTAGTACTAATATTAGTTTAGTAATCTTTATATAGTCTTAGATAAACAGATAGTAGAAGTTTATAAATCTAAAAAAAGGACTATATATCTTTTATATTCTCTAGTAACTTCTAGTTTAAGATGTCTTAGATCTTTACTAGATCTATTTCTATTTTCTCTAAGCTAAATACCTATCTAAGGAAAAGTATCTAAGTTACTCTAAACTTATATTTTAAGAGTTTTAATCGAGAGTTTACCTTTATAAGTTATTATAAAACTTCTTTAATATATCTCTTATATTCTTTTTCTTTTTCTAAAAAGATTAGAATATTATTTAAATAATAGATTACTATTATTCTTAGAAGATCTCCTAAAATGTTATTATTTTACTTCTAATATATAGCTAGTATATTATATAGTCTAAATAATATAACTATATATTTATAAAGACTTAATAGTAAGGTAAATACTATCTTCTATTTATCTCTGACTTTTATTTATATAAGTCTATAAGCGTTTTATTAATCTAATTTTATAAATTATACTACTTTACTTAATATTAGTATAACTTGGTTATAAATCTGTCTAGTTGTATATACGTATTGTATTCTCTGTTACTATTCTAGGTACTCGAAGTACAACTATTTATGCTTGTGCTAGCGTGGTACTAGCGTGCTAGTCACGTGGATGGATATGAGTCAGAGGCTCATTCACCTATATAACAACACTGGCAACTTCCTGAAAGGTAGCAGTCCTCTATAACGAGAGCGCAGTGCTTAAATCGGTTATATTAATCCATCTATAATCCAACTAATCAAAATCCTCCCTTCGTATCCCTGACTAATAAGAGCGCTCCATCCAGCGTCTTATTCTAGTAACAAATTCCCTTTACTTCTACTACCACCACCGTCGTTAATATCTCCTATAACCACTTTATCTCTCTTAACCTATTCTATAACTTTAATAGTAATCTTATTCGTATTAATCAGCCGGGTTAAAGCATTATAAGCTGTAGCTTTGGTTATAGCGTCTATAGGATTACTATCTCTATCAATCCATTTAACTTCCAATATCTCGCGCCTTTCATAGGCTTGTCTTAGACATATAATATCGATTATTAAACGCTTCTCCTTAGTAGTGCCAAGCTTTACCAGATACTCGTAAACACCCTTAGAGTCGGTACAAATGACGAGTGGAATCTTAATCTTAAGCATCGATTCCATCGTAGATTTAATAACTCCTGCTATATTGAAACCGTTGCTTAAAGCGTACAATTCAGCTGCTAGAATACTTCTAGTAACTCTCTTACACTTGGTAGAGGACTAATAGACGATGTTACTATTGTCAGCAGCGTCGGCTAATACAATTACATATCTAATCTAAGAAGTGTAATCGTTGTTATTCGTAAAGGAGGAATCGGCAAAAAGTATAAGCTTAAGTAAGGAATGATCTAAAGTAATAAACTTAAGTCCACGCTCTATATTCTCCATTTGCTACTATAGAACCTTGTTCAAAGCTTCAACGTCTTTTAGAAGTGGATCAGTCGACTAGGCGGCAAAAGACAGTGTAAAGGCTGCTTCCAGTTGTGATATAGTTATAAGGTAGGCTCCTCGAGCTCGCTATGCAATGAATTGATCTCTTATGGTAACGTTGTAGCGTATATCCCCGCAAGAGCTCTTTAATTCGATCGATTCGGTGCTTACTAGCTTAAGGTCCTTAGCGTAATCCTAGGTTAAAAGTATCGATCCGTCTTTCTAGCGTATAATAATGCCTCTATTGAATTTCAAAGCGTGATCGACCGTAAGCTCTTCTCTTTCCTTAGCGTCGAACTTAGCTTCCTTTCTCTTAGTATCTTCTTCCTTAATAAAGGTACTGTCTCCTAAGATGAGTATATCGTCAGTTTATAATCTAATAATCCTAAAGTATCCAGTTTCATTCACTGATAGTAGATAAGGATCGAATGTTGATTAGGTTATTCTAAGGAATTCAAGAAGGAATTTATAGTAAGTGGCGAACTAGTATAATCCGGCTTCTAGAATACTATACAATAGTAGCAATATCTCGATTAATAATCCAATCTATTCTAGTATATCCTTTAGTGGTCGTATAAACTTTCGACGGTGTGGTTGTAGCTTACTCTTAGACTAAGTATATACTTAGATAATATTACATAAAAGAAGGTCGAGATATAGATATAAAGCCGTAATAATAAGGATGATTCTTATACTTACACGTTAAATCGTAGGCGACTAAGTAAGTACTGTCTTCTTAGCTAAATCGTTCTATATATATACTATAAATCGTGACTTTTTAAAGGCTTTATCTATACTACGGAATTTAACTTAGTCGACAAATCGTAAATTAAAAAGATCGGCGCTATCTAGTAACTTATCCGGAGTAATAAACTTTATTACACCTCTTTCGATTAATCCGTTAATCTCTAGTCCACAGGAATTAGCGTAATTCATATAAACCGTACTATTAATCGACATAAATATCTCGATATCAAAGTCTCTAAAATCGTCAAGTTACTAGTAATCTTAAGGAATACTATATATGTCGATAACGTATACTTTAGCTTCTTCTTCTTTAGCTAGCTTCTTTCGAGGTCTTCCACGTCCTCTCTTTAGTAGTAATTCTACAAGTCTTTCTCCTAGATCGGTATCCTAGTCTTAACTATCACTTTGTAATGTTTCTAGAATTAAGGGCTCTAGCTCTTCGATAATTTCACTAAATCAAGGCTTTACCACTATAGATCGGAATCTTATACCACTATTTAGTATAATAACAACATCCTCATTTTCGATACTTAAAAGCTAATATAGTCCTATCTATTTACCCTTCTTATTTAGCATCTCTCTCTAGACCCATACGTCAGATCTAAGGGGTATATCCTTCAAGTGATTTAACGGTCCGTTACGAGTATTAAGGGCGTTGTTAACTTATCTCTTAGCACGGTACTTCGCAACTTCCTAAGAAGCTCGCTTAACTATATTAGCTCGTCTAATATTATTAGAAGAAGGGGCGTCCTATTAAGTCATTCGAGGGTAAGCTCCAAATACCAGTATAGTAGGAACTAATCCATTCAGTCTAGCCGTGTCGTTGATAGCCTTAAATGCTATCTAAAGAGCTATCTCTTTTATAAGATCTAGACAGTCTTCGTATATTACTTAATATACTCGTCGTACTAGTCCGTAGTATCGTTCGACGATTCCGACCGATTGGTGTGCTTCTACTAGAATACTTTCTACTGTACTTCCCGCAGCTCTTACGTATTCGTTGAATTCCTTGCTTACGAAGTTGGTTCCAGCATCTGTAGTAATAACATCCGGAGGTCCTAAATAGACGTCTATCTAGCATTCCTTTAACTTATCCTAGACGTGCTTTGCCTTCATGGTCTTTAACCATCTGCCAGCTTAAAAGCGAGTAGCTTCGTCTATAACATATAGAACTGCTTCTTCGTCTATAAAGAATATATCGACGTATATCTAAAAGTTAAATACAACATCATCGTATAAAGTAAATCGAAAGCGTCTTAGAGACTTTCTATACTTCTAGTATAGCTTATAGTACTTTGTAAGGTGCTATAGAATGTCGATATTAACGTCGTAGCCGGTATACTCGAGAAGTGTCTATAATTTTGGTATAGATAGATGTCTAAATCGCTTATATAAACGGCGTAACTCTTACTCGCTTAAAAGACAAGGAAACTCTTAAATCATAGTAGACAAAGTGTTATCCTATATTATGAAAGGATGACCAAATCGTTATACGACTAAGACTTCGTATCTATCACTTATTATAAGGGTGTTGCTAAGGTTATTAAATATAACTTCTAGCGTATCTATGTCGTCAAGGCAAAGTAGGAATAGCGTGTCTATATATAGTACGTGGAATTCGATTAAACCGATCGGTGTATCTACGAATATTAAGCCGATTAAAGTGCCTATTCCAACGCCGAATTTGATGTTGATCTTCTAGCCGTTATAAATAGAGGTCTTTTCAATAGTATTAAATATAAGATACTAGTCGTAACCGACAGTAGACTTCTTTACAGCTCCTATATCGATTATAATACCAAAGAACTTATTATAGTAATATCTCTTAGTACTAGGAACTGAAGTCAAGATTTCCTCATATAGAAGTGGTGGTAATCTACTACTAGCGTGTTCGTATACGGAGCTAGTCAAGTTATCTATAATATATTAAGCTTCTAAGATAACGATCTCTCTATACTCAGTAATATAATTCTTAATAATGTTGTCTATATCGTCTTTAACAATCATTGCAGCAATCTCTTCAGATATATCCTTATCCGGCTTAGTGCCTTCGTATCCTATAAGATACTATCCGTATCTGTAACGAGGGGGTGGCTTTCCGTATCTCTTGGTATATCCAGACTTCTACTTATTCTCCCATTTGTCCTAACTTGGCTTAGGGTGATTCGTAGACTAACAATTAGGTTTTACACATATTCTACACTTTAAATCAGGCAAGACATTTACTAGTCGAGTATTTGTATTTAACGTACTTAGCGTAGACCGATTTGCGGATCCACGGAATCCTCCACGGAAGTTATTCCCTTTTGATCCTACATTCGTTCGTAATATTCGGTCCATAAGATTTACGTCAGCATCGTCATCTTCCTCGTCGTCTTCAGCTATAAATGCTTCCACTTTTAGATGTAGGTTCTGCTATACGCTAAGTGCCGATTTAATAGAATAGGTTATAGGTGAAAGCTTTAGCTTCTTTAGTGGTTTTAACACCGCGTAAGATGCCTCTTCGCATCCGTAACAAGCCAGAAGAAGCTTATTAGCGAATTCCTCTTCCTTATACATGTGTTTTAGAAGTCTATGCTTAATCTGTTATAGTCTTCCGTATATCTTTTCAAAGACCTCAAGGATAGGCTTATCTAGATACTTTCTCTTATATTCCTTAAGCGTAGTATTATTCTATTCTATTAAGGTGTTCTAGATGTAATTAAGGTCCTGGTATCGCTTCTTAAATTTGCTACAAAGTGCTTTGAAAGTGAGTTCGTTGATAATATCGATAACTTCCGTATAATAAAATTCCTAGGCGTCTCTCTTAAGCATCATGGAAAAAGCCTTCTTATACGCCTTCTTTTGAAGTCTACACATCTGGCATTTATCTATAAACACCGCTAGCTTAAGGTCGAGATTCTCTCCCTAGCCTCTAAACTTAATATCGTTAGATATATATACTCTTATAAGGTTTCTAAGAGTATATTGATCTCCTTTCCCCTTTTGTCTTTCGTTAACATCTCTGTCTTCTCTATCACTTCTATTATCTCCATCATCGTCTAAATCGCCCTCTTCGTCATTATCTAGATCCTCGTAGTCTGATTCGTCAGAAGAGCTTTTAGAGGAAGAAGAAGAAGAAGAATCGTCAGAAGATTCTAGGTCATACTTTAACGATTTACCCTTCTTCTTTTCTCGCTTAGCTCCCTTAAGTGCCTCCAAAAGTAACTTCTTTATTGTTGATTTATTACTTGATTTAGAAGGGGTCTTAGAAGGGGTCTTAGACAGTGTCGATTTAGATGTTGTCTTAGGAGCTAGAGTTGCTAGTGCCTTCTTTGCTAGTGTCTTTAAAGACTTTGATAGTATTGCTAGAAGGACCGATTTACTCATCTTTCTTAACTTGCTAGGTGATAGTATAATAGTGTCTCCTTCGTTAACAAATTCCTCAATATTCAGAGGATCCTTGTAAGGATTCTTTAAGCGCCATCTTAATTCCTTAGATAGAACCTCTCCCTTAGACTCAATCTTCTTAAGTTCCTCGTAAGGTACTAGCGTCTTCTCCTCCTCTGTTAAGGTATTATACAAAGCCTGTGCCACTCCACCGCTTTCTCTTCCGTAAAGATCTTCCACGTATACACCTCTTAATCGGAGGGTTCTTCGAAGACCGCCTATATATCGAGTAGATATAATCGTCTTAAAGTGTTCGAGGTTCCATCCTTCGAAGTCTTCTCGAAAAGCCTCCTATAAAGCAGCGTCACATTCCTTTCCTACTTGGTATTCGTCTATATAATCTCGTACGTAAGCGTTAAGAGTATCGCTATCTACGGTTTCCAAATCGAGCTTCTAACGGCCTTCTTCTGTTCCGGTTCCTTTAGTTACTATAGTGTTGTTAGGTGTTGATAGTCGTGGTGTTCGTAGTATTGATAGTAGTGTAATCCCAGTACTAAACGTAATCGGGATAGGAAAGGTCTAACAGTCGTGCTTCCTAGGATGCTTTACGGAATCCCGCTACAAAAGGTCGGATAGCTTAAACGATGGCTGGTAGTCGACTTTCTTAAAGGTTCGGGGTAGTGCTTTAGATAACTGGATTCCTTCTACTTCTTCTTAGTGAATCGGGGGTATAGGTGATTTACTTAACAAGTTAATATAAGTGAATCTGTAAGACTCAGTTTATAAGTGAATGCAAAGGAGTCAAAGTAATAAGCGATTCCAAGTCCGTAATCTTAATACGAGGTGGATTCGTCTTAAAGGTTATACGTTATACAAATCCTAGGGCGAAGCGTAGGATAGTATACTTATACAATCAAATCTAAACGAGGTTAGAGGATTGTATATAGTAGTAGGCTACGGCGTATAACAGTACCACTCTCAACGTTTAGTTAGCTAAAGACACTTAACTATAGTAAGTATAAGTGAGCTTATAACCAAGTAATCTGATCTACGCGCGACACTGATCAGTGTTGGTATAACTTAGTCATAAATCTGTCTAGTTGTATATACGTATTGTATTCTCTGTTACTATTCTAGGTACTCGAAGTACGACTATTTATGCTTGTGCTAGCGTGGTACTAGCGTGCTAGTCACGTGGATGGATATGAGTCAGAGGCTCATTCACCTATATAACGACACTTAACTTATCTTATAAGTATTAGCTAGGTAGTAGTAAATAAGCGTTCTTAACTATAGTATAATTTACTTCTTAATAATTAATATATACTCTTCTACCTAGGTTATCTTTTTTCTTAATAATAAGTATATTTAAGGTAATTAGTAACTTAGATTTTCTAATATATCTCTTCTTAATACCTTCTTTTATATAACTTTCTATTCTTTAGAGGCTTTTCTAGTTATATAACTAAAGCTTCTACTTTAAGAGGTAATAACTCTCTTTTAATTTAATCTTATAATCCTATAAGCAATGTTCTAGTAAGGCTTATAAGTGTAACGGCACGAAACAGACAATACTATGAAAGAGGCATATGGAAGTGCGTTCCGTAGAATAACATGCTTAGATACTAGGCTCTAAACACGAAGGAAAAGATCAAATTAACCTTTCCCGATACTGAGGGTAAGGGCATCTATATACAAAAGGGTTCGGACAATAACAATAGACTCGGAGGTCCGAACCGGACATTCCGATACTCGAATACGTAACCCTTACATTCCACGTAACCCTTGGCATTCCTATACCCTGAACCGTATCCTATCTAGTACGTACGTACACAACCTTAGCAACTCTTATTCTTGATAGCGGGCCATCACATCCCCCTCCCTTGAAAAAGACTCGTCCCCGAGGCTTCGTATTATAGTCGGGGCGGTATCGGGGTTGTTTTTGGTAGTGACTCGGTTGTTAGTTCTTGTCTGCCTCCTATACTTGGATCTATTCAGAGAGGAGTCGGGGCGGTCCCGGTTCGTCTAGATATTTGGTATAGAAGTCTCTTAGAAGGTGTAGCGAACCTTGAAAATTGTCGGCAGGATACTAGGTAGGGTCTATATTATAACTAACCTATCTAACCTAGTATTGTAGTTATCTCCTAAAAAGTCTACTACTGAGAATTTCTTAAACTTCCTATTCTTATACACTCTAAACGATTTCTAGGGGTAGCTCTAGGGCTTCTTATCTAGGTAGGGGGGTATTCGGATCTTTGGATAGTACGTCTATAGCGAAAACATTATAGATTAATAATCCTTCTAGGAGTTTTAGTCTATAAGAGTGTCCTATACGTTCTAGTATTTTAAAGGGTCTAATCTACTATTTAGCTAGCTTTCGGCTAGGTCGATTTATCTTAAGATTCTTAGTCGATAAGTAAACTCTATTACTAACGTCCTAGTCGATAGCTCTTCAGTACTAATTCGTACTATCTTATATTCTTTACTAGGCTTTGCTTATATTATCTTTAGCTATGTTCTAGGTAGAGTGTATATATGTGGCTATCTTAACTGCCTTATTATAATTTAGTCGTTCCTAGGGAATAGAGGTCCTAGAAGTATTCTAATCCTATAAGGTTTACGAATCAAGCCTAAACTTAAGCCGATATAGGGTTATACTAATAGATAAGTATAGAAGGGTTATTTATACTCTGTCTATAAGGGGGATTAACTTGCTCTAGTTATCCTAAAAGTAGGTTATAAAAGGCCTTAGCCTCTAATTGATATATCGGTTTATAATCTCTATCTAACTATCTGTTTATTTATAGTAAGCTATAGAAAGCTTAAGCTTAACACTAATAATACGATAGAATTCCGTCTAAAAAGCTAAGACGAATTAAGGTCCTCTATTAGACGTAATCGATTTAGAACAGTAACTAAAACGATAGATCTATTATATAAAAAACTAGGCTAATCCTCTAGTATCGATAGTAGAGTAGTAGAGAATAGATACTAAATCCTTTCTAAGATAGTTAATAAATACTAGTATAGTATTATATCTATACTTATCCTTTAGAAATAACTTAAAGTCTATATATATATACTATATCGGGTAATCTAGCACTAGTAGTAGGTAGAGGAATCCTTATTATTTAGTCTATCAAGGATAAGAGTATCTATAAGCTCGGCAGTTAGCTACGTATAGCTTATAGTCTAAACCTATGCCGACCCAGTAGTAGGCGGATACTAGTAACTAGTATATCTTTCGAGTACTTAGGTAAGTACTAGATACTTAGTCGTAGGCTTCTTAGATTAGATTTATATAGAGTTCGGTATTTCTTTTAATATAAAGCCGTCCTCTAAACAGGAGTAAATTATTAGACGAGATAGTATAACTATTCTTAAGTTCTCTACGTTCCTTCTCGAATAATTATATATTAGCCGTTCTTAGCTTCTAAATCAGATCTAATCCGAACCTAGGGATAACATCTAACTTAATTATAGAAAGGGATATTACTTAAAAGGTCTAAGTAAGGTCGGTGTTAATCTAGGGATTAAGCCTAATAGGTCTAAGAAGGGTACGTAAGCAGCTGTCTAACTTAACTTAATCTTATATTTTAATATCTTACTTCTATCTAGTTAGTATATCTACCTTTTAATTGTTCTTTCTAGACGTAAATCGGATCTAGAAATTAAAGTTAGAGAGGAATTCTATCTATTATACTTACTTAGAAGTAAGCAGCTTTATTATTATAAAGTATTCTAAGAATCTGTAGTCTAAGAAGACGTCGATACGATTCTAACATAATATAAGCTTAGGTTGCTATTTTCTAAACGCTTCTATAATTATAAATAGTTCCTTGTCGTAGATTTCCTAGTTCGTTTTATGTCCGACTAGGACGTAGGAATAGAAACCTATAAGATACTAATAATTACTATATTATTAAGAGAATATACCTACTATTACTCTATTAGAAGAGTCTATCTCTAGCTTTGTAGGACATTCGAGGTCGAAGTAGTATAAGGCTTGAACTAAGAGTAGCTAGGTTTATAATTCTTCGAAGGCTTCTTCGTATTCAGGTGTCTACCGAAACGGCTCTGAAGGCTATGTTATAGTAGTTAAGGGTTTTGCGATTTTGCCGAAGTTCTTAATAAATTGTCTATAGAAACTATAAAAGCCTAGGTAGGACTTTATACCTATTACAGTACTAGGTTAGGCCTAGTTATATAGAGGTTCCACTTTCTTAGAGTCTACTTCGAGTCCTTTCGTAGTTAATATATAACTAAGATATTTAACTTAGGTAATACTAAATTCGCTTTTCTTAATATCTACTTAGAGTCCTGCTTCTTAGAGCCGATTTAGGACCTTCCTAACTTGTTCCTTATATTCTTCGATACTATCTAAATAAATTAATATATTGTCTAGGTAAGCGATATAGAAGTTATCTAGATATTCGATTAAGACGTCGTTTATATAACGTTAGTAGGTAGCGAGTCTATTATAGAGTCTAAAAGGAAGGACCTTATATTAGTATATTCTATACCTAGTCTTAAACGTGGTTATCTCCTCTAAGTCGAGGTCTATTTAGATACAATAGAAAGCTTAGCGTATATCTAACTTAGTAAAGATCTTAGCTTTCCTTAATCTTAAAAGGAGTTCGTTAATATAAGGAATCGGGTAGGGGTCGTTTTAGGTAAGAGTATTTAGCTTCTAATAATTAATATAGAACCGTAGCTTATCGCTATTAGGCTTTTTAATAAAGAGTACTAGTAAGGCGAAAGGACTATTACTATTAACAATAAATCCTTTATTTAAATTATTAATAAGGTACTCTTTTATTACTTATAGCTCTACAGTTGACTGTCGATATAGCAGGGAGTAGGAGATAGGAAGAGGTTCGTTTAAAGTGATTTTATAGTCGTATACGCGGTAAGAGGGAAGTTTATCCAAGGCTGCTTTTAAGAACATATCTTAGAATAACGAGTAATATTAAGAGAGTCGGGACTGTATTAGGTCCGTAGTCTCAGCGTTATCTAAGAGCAGAGCTAATCTTTCGTCGATAATCTAATCTAATTCGTAGATACTTGTTATAAAGAACTCAGTATTAGGTCGCTTTATATTAAAATATAAAGCATTCGTACTTATTTTACTAATAAAAGAGTATAGGGTCCGATCTATCTAAGCTATACTAGCAGGTCGGAGGGTATTTAGAGTAGAGTCGAAGAGGTAGATGTCGGGAGTTAATGTTGTAGATAATAGTAATAACTTAGCTAAGAGCTTACTATTCCTTTGCTTTTTATCTTAATAGAGGGCGTGATCTCTTCAGTTTGTATCCGACTATATATTTAAATAAGACTTCTAGTTCTAGCTAGAAGTTAGAGAAAGTAAGATTTCCTTTCTAAAGTAAAGAGTTAGTAGGGTTTTAGCTAGCTAAATAAGTTGATTCCTAGTAGGGTCGAGGAGAATATTAAAATGTTTTAACTATTTGTTTCTAATAATTAAGTCTTATTATCTAAGGTCTAGGACGATAAAGAGGCAGTTTCGGATACGACGTCGATCTAGGTTTAGATGTAGTCGTATAAACTATGTTACTTTACTCTTAATACTACTATCGTATCTACGAATAGGCACTGAGTAGGGTAGTTTTCGAATCTGTATACCTAACGATTAGGATAGCTGTAAAGCTAGAGGTCGATTTAAGAATAGGAATCTATTTACTCCTATATCTATTAAGGCTCGAGTTTTAACACCGTATCTATATATACTAAGTGTTATATTTATAAGGAATTAGTTTCCTCTTATAAGTCTAGAAAGGTTGAGATTTAATAGATTATATTTATATAGGCCTAGGAAGGAGTCTTTACCTAGGCTGCCTTGTTTTCTCTCTAATTTAGAGCAGAATCAGAGTACCTTACAAGGACTTGTAGGTTATCTTCGTCCGCTTCTTAGACTATTTCTTTAATACTAGGTAGCTAAGGGCAGTCGGTTTTATAGTGCCTAGGCTTACTATAGTAGTAGTACGTCGTACTAGCTAGGACTTAGTCTAGAGTCTTTTAGCGTTCGCTAGTAGAGGTAGGTTTAAATATCCTTAAAGTAGTCTAAACAGTAGAGAAGGATCCGCTTACGAGTAGTAAGGGTTTTAGTATTAAACTAGATAAGGATTAAAAAGTAGTCTTTTTAACTAAAGTGTTTATACTAACTAGCTTAGTCGTATTAGCTATATATAACTTAGCGTTTTAGCGTCGTTCCTTATCTAGGGCTAGGAGATCTGCTACTATTTTAACAAAGTTATAATTCTAACGTCTCTTAAGTACAGCAGCCGAGTTTCTTAGCTATAGTATAATCTTCTCCTATATATAGAAGAATCGTTCTAACTCTAGTATCTCTCTAAGTATAGCTATACTTGAGAAGCGACCTCTAAAGTTAGTAAACGTTTCTCTAGTATAATCCTTTCTACCTATCTATAAGGCCTAGAAAGCGTTCTATATATCCTCTGTTTTATATCCAGTTAAGAAATATAAATCTAAAAGTTTAATTATATCTTAATAATCGTAGAAAGTAATATAAATCAACTTAGACTAGTATCGGGGCTTAAGGTAGTTCCTAGCGATTCTAGTAGTTGTTCTCTAAATAAGGGCTTTTCGAGTTAGGCTTATATTATAATAATCGGCATTTACTAGAAGTCTATCGTATACTAATATCTTCTATTATCGGTATATAGGTGATGTACCGTTGTCTAAAGGTTTAATTTTTTTTATAATTTTGCTTTTAGCGGGTTAGAAGGTATTCGGACTATATTCGAAGTTATATAGGGTAGTCTACTGTTAAGGGAAGGTATTAGGGGCAGGTTCGCTCCTTAAGCGAAAGGGGTCTGGTATAGTACTTAGAATAGAAGGAGAGTTATAGTCGGTTTTAGGTTAGAAAGGTTAAGAGACTCTGGTTTATTCTTAGAGTTCTTTTATAATAGATTCTAACTATCTGAACCGATAGTTATTATTTCGAAGTTCTTCTTCTAATCCTTATACTATACTCTATATCTCGTCTATATTAGAAAAGTCTTGTAGGTCTCTAAGGTTTTAGGCTAGGCCCTTGCCTTTGTTGTTCCTTAACTTTTTAGGTTTAGATATACGAGTACGGTTCAGTGCGTATTCGGAGAGGGGTCTACTAGCTTCCCTAGTAGGTTGCTCAACGCTCTTTAGCGGAGCTTAGAAGGGACCTAGGGTTGCTCCTTAGTTTAATATACTCGATGTTGTTAGGGAGGGTTTAAGAGTAGATTTAGGAGCCTTCTAAGTAACTTAATATCGACTTTCCGAACCTTATATAGTAATCCTTATATAGAGAGAGTTATTTAAAGTCTTAGGAATCCTTAGCGTCTTCTACTTCCTTAACGTATTAGAGGATACGTTTTTTACTAGCTAACTAATAAATATTAAACCCTAATATTACTAGCTATCTATAAACTAGTAATTTAAGGTTGTTGTTATACTAATCCGAATCTAGGCTGAATCGAATTCGATGTAGGACGTTAACGCGCTTAGTAAGATATTATAATAGGCCGTCCCTAGTAAGAAGAATTTAATCTTTTAATATAATAGTACGAAACAGACAATACTATAAAAGAGGTATATAGAAGTGTGTTCTATAGAATAACATACTTAGATACTAGGCTCTAAATACAAAGGAAAAGATCAAATTAACCTTTCCCGATATTAAGGGTAAGAGCATCTATATATAAAAGGGTTTAGATAATAATAATAGACTCGGAGGTCTGAACCGGACATTCCGATACTCGAATACATAACCCTTATATTCCACGTAACCCTTAGTATTCCTATACTCTAAACCGTATCCTATCTAGTACGTACGTACACAACCTTAGCAACTCTTATTCTTGATAGCGGGCTATTATAATAAGTCTTCTAGGTTTTTAAATAAAGCCTTAAATTCTCTATACTATATAGGTATTTTATTATTAGCTATCTTACTAACTTGTAGAGGACCTTAGATAAGATGTTCTAGCGTCTTAGAAGAGGTAGCGCTAACCTTATTCTAGCTTTAAAGTTATAAATATAAACCTATGTATTTATATTAACTAAAGGTTATTATTCTAGCCTTTTAATCGATTTCTAGATTATGTTCCTAAATCTATAGTATACTAAGTATTACTTCCTTACTCTCTATTTTAATAATATTAAATTATATATCTAAGTAATATCTTTTAATAGTAATCTTTATTAGAATAGTTTACTAATTAATAATTCTATCCTAGTATATAATATCTATTCTATTAACTACTCTTAAGCAGTATAGTCTTATATCTTTAATTAGAACGTTTAGCTTCTTCTAAGCTATTAGAGAAAGGAAATTACCTATTACTCTAGAATTAATTAAAACTTAGAGTTCTTTCTCTCTTATCTTTACTAATACTATAAGTTAATTTTCTTTAAATATAGCGTTTAACTCTTCTATAGTAGTATAATTTTCTAGTTTAATATAACAAACCTCGAATCTTCTTTTATTATTATCTTTCTTTATAAAGCTTAAGAAGAATATTACTTTTTTATTATTAGAAAAAGCTATCTTATATATTAGACTATCTTCTATAGTTCTCTTAGGTTTTAAAAGAGTTCTAATAAAACATCTTTCTATTAACTAGTCTAATATAGCTTATAGTTTATAATAAACCTATTTAATAGTTATTCTTCTTAGAATTTTAGTAACCTATTATTCACCTTCTATTAGTTAGTAAAATTCCTAGATTAGAGCAGCTTATAGGTTTACTTAAACAACTCTAAATATCTATTAATCCTCTAATCTCTTAAATAATATTACTATTTCCTTTTCTACTCTTAATATCTAATACTTCTTATTAATTTCTAACTTATAGTCTTAGCTAGGTAGGTAAGTAGTAATATCTAATTTTAAGTATTTATTATATTTATTAAAATCTTTTAGATAATACTATTTCTATTTAGTAGTATTATCTTTTATCTTAGTAACTATTTATAAGTCTTCTTTCTCTAGGTAGTTATTTAGTACTATTTATTCTAAACCTAGTTTTTTAAACTTAATAGTTTCTCTTTTAGTAATAAGGCTAACTATTACTACCTAGTTATGTTTATTTTATACTATTAAGTATATAGTTAAAACTATAGAGTTAATCTCTTAAATAGAATATAGGCTCTAAAAATCAGGTTTCTAGTTTTCTATATATACTTATCTATTCCCTCTCTTAAATGTTCTAATAAATATCTATATCTTACCTTATTTAGGCTTAAGTATTTATAGATCTATTTCTAATAAATCAGATACTAACTCTAATAACTCTAATAAACTTATTAATAGTAGTAATTTATATTCTACTTAAAGAGGCAGTTTATAATCTATTTCTAACTATATATTATAATATTCTTTAAGTAATAGATCTCTATTATTATTAGTATCTTATATCTTACTAACTTATAACTTAATTCTATTATTTAGCTATAGGTATATAATACTTATGTTTATATTTATAGTATCTATTTTAATCTATATACTATATTCTCTAGCTTTAAGTTCTTCGTTTATAAGTTTAATTTTATTAAGTAATACTACTTCCTTATAGACTATAGCGTTAATTTGTTCCTTTTCTTTAGAGTCTTTCTTCTTACTATACTTATTTACTCTATAGCTAGAGAGGCTATAGTTATAATATAAGTTCTATGTGACAAACCCAATCTACTAGCTCTCTGGTAGTCATCCTTACCTATAGTATACACAGGTGTAGCGGATAATTAGAGAAGTAAGAGGTGGTTTAATTAAAGATCTAAAGCTATAGAAGAGAAGAGAAGGAAAGAGGAGACTTCTAGAGGTCCTATAATATAGAGATAGCTAAGGAATCGATAAGTTATAGGAATGTCGATCCGTTTATAGAAATGGTTCCTAGCCTAGGTAGGAATGGTTCTAGGCCAGGCTAGGAATAGCAGGCTTTACGAACGCCGGCGAGCAGCCGTACACGAGTCACGTGCTCGGCGGTGGCCAGGTCTGTAACATTACCCCCCCCTTTAAGTAGAGCTCGCCCGCGAGCTCTGAACCTACTACCTCACAGGTAATTTATCCTCGTTCTTATAATATTCCGGCTCGTCTATACTATCTTCCCAGCTCTATAACCATTCTACTAAGTACCTAGGAGGCCCTAGGAGAGAAGGATTTAGAGCGTGAAACTCTTAAAGCTTATGTAGGCAGCCTATAAAGTTAGAAGCTAGGTACTAGGCTGGGTCTAGCTCGCTTTGTACCTATTGAACCCGGTATTATAATTTTCTATAATAGCCTCTAGAGGCTAGTACTTGGTCTACATCCTATTCGTTATACCTGTTAACTATAATAGGTAGTCCTGGTTCCTATAGCTAGCCTAGTAGCGGATCGTTAGGAGCTTTGCAAAGCTTGTCTATAGAGATTATAGGCTATATTTTAATTGTCAGAGGCAGGTCGACCTAGAAAGCGTTTCTAACCTTTTCTAGGACTGTATACGGACTAGCCATCTGTTGGTCGAGCTTACAGCTTAGGCGGTCTATATTCTACGTCTTTATCGATACGTAGACCTTGTCGCCTATAGCAAAGTCTACTGGTCGCCGGTGCTTGTTTGCTTGCTTATGCTAGCGTTCCTAAGTAGCCTCGATTCCCTTACAGGCGGTTTCCTAGGCGCTGTGTATATAGGTTACGTACGTAACTGCTTCGTCTCGTGAAAGCTGTTTACGGACGCTTATTAGCTCTTCCGAGCTCTGGCGGACCTAATCAAAGCTGGTACGTGGCACGTAACTAAGCTCGATTTATATAGGCGGAAGAGTCGTCGAGTCCTAGAGAAGTGTAGCTTAAGCGTAGTCTATAATCGGCATTAGTTTAGACTAGTTATCTTAATAGTAGTTTATAAACGAGCGAAGGCGTTGGTTAATCTACTAGTTTATATTCTTAGTTTAACCGTCGGTTTGTATATATACGGCTATAGATAGCTTAATCTTAGTCTCTAGGATCCAGTTAAACTCTTGCTAGAACTCTAAGACGAATTGTAGACCGCGGTTAGAGATAATAGTATCTGACGGTCTGTAATAGCGCTATACGTGGTCGAGGTAGATCTGTATAGTCTTTTTTACGTCCGTAGTCTTTAGATAAGGGATAGAGACAGATCTCTTACTTAGCTAGTAGATAAAGACAATAATTATATCTATCCTAGACTTGTTAAGAGGGAATTCCTTAAAATTAACTGATATATGTTACTATAGGCGATCCAGGATAGGCAAGGGGTTGAGGAGTCTAGGGGGGCGGTCTCGCAGCACGTAAGAGCGACGGCAGGTCTAGCAGTTACAGACGAATCGTTGTATATCTAAACGAAGGTACGGCTAGTAGTAGCGGTTCGTAACTAGCTTTAAGGTCTTAGATTATCTAGGGTAGGCTACTAAGACTTGATTATGAACCTTGCTTAGTAAGCGTACTTTGAGATCGTCGTCCTCGGGTAGGATAAGCCGTTCTTAGTATAGTAGGAGGCTGTTATAGGTTGTCTAGCCAGGGCGTTCGTCTGTAGCGTACTAGCGGAGAGCGTTAAGGCCTGTACTCGTACGATTAGCTTATAGGATATCGTCAATTAAGTCGTGTAGTCTATCGGCTACTCTAACAGGTGTAATATCTATGGAAGGGTCTAAGTCTAGGTCTATAATAATCCGCGAGTCGAGATTCTCGGGCTATAAGAGGACTTACGTACGAGTAGATATCTTTATTACTATTTAACTATCTGCTTCTTAGTCCCGGCGAGTAAGGGAATCCGCTCGATTCTGGCTACTAGGCTTATAAGTAAGTAGAAAGTTAAATCGAGAGAGGGTTTTAGCCTAGCGGGCTTGTCGGCTAGATAAGGCTTTAGTTGTTATAAAGTACTCGAGAGCTTTATAGTCTAAAACGACTTATATCCGGTGTAGAGACCCTTTAAGCTTAGGTCTCTAGGCTTCTAGAGAATGTATAATAGCTAGTATCTCTTTGTTGTGAATCGGGTAGTTAATCTTAGTAGGTATTATTATCTTAGAGAAGTAAGCTATAGGGTGCTACTCTTGACTCGGCTGTAACTGAAGGAGTATACCGCTAAGGACGCTGTTAGAGGAATCGGTCTTAACTATAGACTCGTATTACGGATTAAAGTGTATAAGAAGAGGTGTATTAATAAGCTAGGCCTTCAGCTCGGAGAAGGCGTCCTAATAAGCAGGTGTCTACTAAAACGGCTGGTCTTTACAAGTTAGAGCCGTTAACGGGCGTACGACTCGTCCGTAGTTGAGAATAAACTTCCGGTAGAAGTTATAAAAGCTAAGAAAGGACTGAACACCGCGGACTGTAATAGGGTATTCCTAGTTATAGATTGTTTCTGTCTTTTCTAGGTCTACTTTAATCTCGTTAGTGCTTACGTAGAAGCCTAGGTACTTCGTATAAGTAACGTTAAACTTAGATTTCTTAATATTAGCCTATAAGCTAGCTTTACAAAGCTATAAAAGGACCTTATAGACGTGTTCCTAATGGTCTAGCTCGTTCTCAGAGTAAATAAGAATATTATTAAGGTAGGTAGTATAAAAGTCGTCTAAATAGTCGAAGAGTACGTCGTTTATAAACCGTTGATATATTACAGGTCTGTTAGTTAGTCTAAAAGGTATAACTTTACACTTATAGGCTCTATAACAGGTCTAGAACGTTATTAGTTCCTTAGACTTAGGGTTAATCCGAATCCGGTAAAAAGCTTATTATATATCTAGCTTTATAAAGATATAAGCCTTACCTAGACGAGCAAGAGTTTCGTCGATTAACAGAAGAGGATACTAGTCCTTATAGGTTAGGTTATTCAGCTTATAGTAATTAATATAGAACTATAGAGAGCTGTTAGACTTCTTAATAAAGAGAATCGAGGCCGTAAAGGGGGCTTAGCTAGCCTTAATAAAACCTTTATAAAGGTTCTTAATAAGGTATTATTTTATAGCTTAGAGCTTATCTGTTAACTGGTGGCGGAGGGGGCTATAGGATAAGTCGTTTACGTTCTCGTCTATAAGTTCGATCTTATAGTCGTATAGGCGACGAGGGAGAAGAGTATTAGACACAGCTTTGGAGAAAACGTCTACGAGATCCTAGTAGGCTCTAGGAAGGCTTTCTTAGACTTATAAGTCGTCTTTTTAATCCGTAAGCTTTTTTTCTATTAAGTAATCAATCTTATAAAGAGAGGTACTAAAGGCTGTAGCTTTAGTGTCTTATAGGTTACGGCGATATATAGTAGCACCGATAACAGCGATGTCTACCAGTGGCAGGTCGAGGCATACACGTTTCAGACGTGCTATAGAGGCTTTACAGATATCTAAACCTATAAGAGCGTGGTTCATATTTCGTAAGTTGTTTTAACGGTCCTAGTACTTACTATGACGTACGGCCAGGGGTGTAGTAGGCGGGCGCGCTAGGATCCGAGGGACTGGCAGCTCGTCGACAAGGCTTATAGACAGTTATAGGTCTTCCTAGTATTTACGTATAACCTGTTCTTCTAAGGCCTGATCGCGGCGATCCGCGTTAGCTTAGTGATCTAGGTTTAAGGGCTAAGTCTATAGGATCCTAGGATCTAGGAGGCGTAGCTAGACAAGGTTAGGAGAAGGAGGGAGATCTACGAGCTATATAAGTTATCGCTAGCGGGGGTTGAGTTATACGTTAAGCTAGTTAAACTATATACGCCTAAGAATAAGGTCCTAATAGCTAGTATTAAGGAGGACTATAGGGATGTTATACTATTTACAGCCGTCTATGTGTAAGTAAAGAATAATATAGTAGTCCACGGACTGTCGACTCTGTCTATCAAAGCCGCGAACTATAATAGGAGTAGGAAGAGTATAAATAGTTAAAGAGAAGAAGCGAGCTAGCCCCTAAGCGAACTTTATACTAATAAGTATAAAGCCGTTTACTCTAGTATTAGCTAGAGTAGAGGTTTTAAATCCGTATCTATTATAGACTAAGTTATAAGAGACTATAAACTGTTTTCCTCTAAGTAGCTAACTTAGATCGATAGCTAACTAGCTAGGACCTTGGTAAAGCAAGCCTAGGGGGGAGACTTTCCCTAGACTTAGTTGTTTTCTAACTGTTCTAAGTCGGACGTAGGCTCCGCAAGCTTATTAACGTCTATAATAGGCTTAGAGTTCTTAGGGCATTCGCGAGCATAGTGCCTAGTCCTCTTACACTTGAAGCAGGCGTCGTCCGGTTCCTTATAAGCAGGCGTTGGTTTACGTAATAGTCTATAAAGGCGGGGGGCCGGGGTAGGGGAGGTTGTATAGAACGTAGTTTAAGTAGTAGTGAAAGTTCTAGCTAGGCGGGAGGTAGTAGTAGCAGTTACAGGCTAGGGGGTGAGACGAGCGGTTTATAAGTTACTTCTACAGAGCTGAAGTCTTCGTAAGTTCTTATTAACAAGTCGACACTTGTTTGCTAGAGCTATACTTATAAGTAGGACGTCTAAGAATAGTAAGACAGACTGTTATAGAGGTAGCGTAAGCTTGTTATATAAGTCGGGCTATAAGTCGTCTATTAGGATCCGTCTAGTGCCTATAAGGTATAAGAAGCGAGTATAGAAGGTTATAAAAGTCTCGTTATCTCTTATAACGAGCTAGCGGAATTCGATATAGGCGTCCTACGCTTCGAACAGGTTCTCTAGGATATCTATAAGATATACGATTATTTCTTTTATAGACTAAAACGGCTTAGGTCCCTTCCGGTAACGGGGCACGAGATGCTTCTAAGTAATATTAGCTATACAGTTAAAAACATAAGCTATCTTTACTTCCTCTAGCTTAAACATAGAGGCGTTAATAAGGAACTTGTCCTTAATCTAGATCTTCTAGTTATCGAAGGTTAGAGACAAGCCATCTATTAGAGGCTTAGTATTCTTAAGCTTAACCGTAAACGACCTATGTTATCTAGTTTCAGACGGGGTATTCCCTCGTAGAGGGGTACGGACATCGTCTAGTTGTTCTCGCAGTAGGCGGACCTGTTTCAGGGCTATAGCGAGCTGTTGAGCGTCCGTAGGCTGGTCGGCAGACATCGTTGTAGACGACTCAGTTATAAGGACAGAGGGTATAGGTGGAAGAGCCCTAGGCTCTTATATACGGTGGTAGGCGCGGGTACGCAGGGCTGTATAAGGCGCTGGTAGCATCTACGGGCGGTCTATACAGACCGTAGGTATCGTGTTAGAATCGCAACAGATATTCTAATCCTTCCTAGGAGCAGTAGTAAATAGAGAGAAGAAGAGAGCTTTAGATAATATAACAAACCTAATCTACTAGCCCTCTAGTAGTCATCCTTACCTATAGTATATACAAGTGTAGCAGATAATCAGAGAAGTAAGAAGTAGTTCAATTGAAGATCTAAAGCTACAGAAGAGAAGAGAAGGAAAGAGGAGACTTCTAGAGGTCCTATAATATAGAGATAGCCAAGGAATCGATAAGTTATAGGAATGTCGATCCGTTTGTAGAAATAGTTCCTAGCCTAGGTAGGAATAGTTCTAGGCTAGGCTAGGAATAGCAGGCTTTACAGACGCCGGCGAGCAGCCGTACGCGAGTTACGTGCTCGGCGGTGGCCAGGTCCGTAACATTCTACTTATATTAACGATTTCGCTCTTTCTAAAAAAGTTCTTCTTTCTTTAGAAAGGTTTTCTTTTATATAGTATTTACCTCCTTACTATGTTTATTAGTATAAGAGTACTTCTACTTCTCTAACCTTTAACTCTTTTCTCTATATCTAGAGTTACTCTTTCTAAATTTGTATAAGTAGTTATCTAACTAGATAACTTCTTTAATTATACTTATAATAGTTAAGAATTATATATTCTATTTAGCTATCTTCTTATAGATATATATTTTTAATCCTTTATAGAAAAGTTCTATAAGAGTAATAGTATTCTATCTCGACTTTATACTATATTATTAAAATTTATTAGTATAATCTATTACTAATCTAGTCTAATATAATTCTAAAAGCTTATATATAGCTATTTAGATTATATTAAAGTCTTTAAAGACTTTTCTAATAGTTGCTTTAAATCCTCTCTAAGATTTAAACATAATCTTAGTTAATTCTATTTTTCTATCTTCTTTCTTATTCTTAAAGAAGTCCTTTAAATATAGCTAGGCCTATTCTAACGCTAATCCTCTAAGATAAGAGATAACGAAGATAGTTTATAAATTATAATTACTTTTAAACTTATTAAAGTTAAAGTTAAAATAGATGTCTATTTAAAGAAGAAATAAGTCGAGTTCCTTTTACTTCTTATAATATATATCTAGTATCTTAACTTTAATAGACTTAAGTACTTTGACCTTATAGAGCTTAGAGGTGTCCGATATACTAACATTGTCGTCGTTCCTAGTTAACTATATACCGGCAGGTGTTCTTCTAGTAGTACTTCTAAATATTCCTACAACGTTAACTCGACTAGTATTTAAGCTAACTATAGCAGAGGTTACTAGGGCTATAGCGACTAAACTTCTAAGCAGGTACTTAAAGTATAATAAAACTTAAATAAACTAAACAAAGATGACTAAGTCTCGAAGGTTAGTATACAGATAAGAAGTATAGATATACCGGGTTATTTACTTAGAAGTAAACTCGTTACTTATATTAAAGATATTAAATAAGATAATAAGATTAATAACTAAAGTTAAGTACGAAGCTCCTATCTAATAGCAGACGTACTAGTCTTATATAGAACTGTAGTCTCCTATTCTAATCGCTTTAGTCGCTCGCCCTGATCGCTTTAGTCGATAGGCGACTTAAGCGACTTAGGCGACTAGGTCACGTGATGTTTCTTACCTAAAGAAATCCATGGATCGCTTAGCTAGTCTAAGGATCCCTCTTTTTGTTTATAAGAGTTTCCGATAGTGCTTAACCTGTCAGGGCGCCGCCTGGTCTTCACTCGTCACATGCTCACACGTGATTCGTGACATCGGGGTCTTTTACGACAAATATTTCAACGATTTAAGAAGACTGTGCTAAGATGCCCTGTCGTACTCATCCAGGCCATCAATGACAATAAAAAGTAGGCGATCGAGTGTTTCCAGGATCTTCTGCAAGAATTCTTCGAGTTGTTTGATATCTGTCGCGGGCTCGAAATTTCCAGAAGCCTCGGCCAGCTTATACTATTCGAAGAATGCCCCTTTAAGGCTAGGAAACTGTTGAAGAAGTGATGGAATCAGAGCAGAGAATATGTAGGTAGCCTGGCCAGTCTCGTCGTCCCGGCAATAGTGGTAGCATATCTTGGGCCGAGGCATTTGGTGTTTATTCCGTCGCCTAAGCTCGTCTATGAGATAAGCCATTGCAACACTTTTCCCACAGCCAATATCACCAAGGATCACCAACTGCTGGGAATCGGAGGCGCGATACTAGTTGATGAACTTGGCATCTGTAAGCAAAAATTCGCAAGCTTGATCAGCTCGAAGATCCTGCAAATCCACATGGTGTTTACTCTGCTGACTCATCTTTCCACTACCTAGCCACCTAGTTACTAAGGCCAGATTAGAATGTTACCAACAGATTTCATTTGTGAGAACATACTTTCATGATCATAAAGAATAGCTTTAACATCGGCAAGAATCTCCAATGTCGCTTTTTGTATAACTTTTTAGAGGTTCTCAGCGCGATTCAAAAAATCTTTGATAATATTTGGCAGACGGTCGTTTTCCAAAACCATTCTCATCACTAGTTTTGCTCCTCTCTTGGTCAGAATCTCAACCGCGACGTTGTAGAATTCTAGGAGTTTTCCACATACTAATACGAGTGCCTGAAAACTGTCAGAAAGGCTTCGAAAGATTACAATGCAAATTACCTTGTGTATATCTGTCGTGTTTGCTTTCTGACCGAGCGTGTCACAATCATCAATGTAGGATATTCGCTCAAGCATTTCCCCGATTTGCTTCGCGAACTCGAGATCAGCAGTTGCGAAGCTGATAGCAAGCTGTATAGGTACAAGTCAGTGCTTCCGGCGTAATCGCTCTCGCAGAAACTACGAGGCGGGCGTCTTCTGGGGAATGAGCTTACCGCTGTTACGCCTCTGACCACACCAAAGACCGTTCCTGCGGTGGGTTCAATATTCGCCAGTGGGCTTGCCAAATCTAATGCTAGCTTGAACCTCTCCAGCGGTACTTGAAGAGAATGCAAGTATCTCACACCTCTCAAGAAGACGGACTCCTGAGCTGCCTCCTTGTCAATCTCTTCAAGTTACCTGAATAGCTGTGCGACATTCTCGCCCTTGAGAATAGCAACGTCTGTGTCTTTCCCAAGACTATCCACTGCCTCACGGTATGCTGTGCTCCAAATGTCGGAATAATTGGGATTATGTTTCTGTTCAAGGCCGATTGCACAAACCACCGTAAGGAGAGTGCTCTGATCGGATTGGGTATGAGCTGTATCATCTGTGGCGGGCGTTGAATCCCTAAGGGTATCTTGTGAGCTGGTGGATGTCGCATTCTGGGAACTTGAATCTAGGCTGCTGCCTGGTTAGCATAATCGGACTGGTGAAATATGAACACTCACTTGGCCTCAAGCCCTAGGTCTACTTGGGTTCTCGGAGTCGAATCAATACTGGCATCGTTCGAACGATCTCGAGATTTACGCCCAAGTCGATTCAGTCGCTGACGTAGTCGGTGCCGGAGACTTTCATTCTGCGTCGCTGAGGATGGCGGGGGACTTCCATTGGAATCGAAACGTTCTCTTAGTAGTTTCAGTGAAGTTGGTTGGGTTGGGTGACGCTCTTTCCCGCGCCTCGTTCCAAAATCACGCACTTCTGCCCACGACTGCAAACTTTCCTAATTTCTTTCCTAAATGCAAATCGCGGAAGGACTGGAACCCCCTCGTCAACATCTCCTTCCTTTGCTACGCTTTCATCATCACCATCGGTATGTGATTGAATATGACGCATCCAACGCAAAGAGGAACTGACATAGCTTCAAGGCCAGGCTGCGTCCACAGATGCATGCTTGATCAATATAGCATTTGAAGGAACCCCCCCTTGGATTCTTACGAGCGCAGCCTCCACTTCAATCGCCCCCGTGGCTCGACCAGGCACCGTTCGCATATTCAACATAGATATCAACCTCCACTTGTGCATTCGCTACTTCCTCTTGGCCAATCGTCTGGCATCACCAGTGTTTGCCCGACCCTCAGAAGCCGATAAGACGATAAGATTGCTTGGCCTCCCTACATCTCTCGGAATAATCTGCCTGCACCGCGATTTGTCCTGCTATGGATTCCAAAGGAAGAAAGGAGGATACACACTTGCCCCACCCCCAAACTTCCCCATGCGGCGTGGCGGGGTTATCATCTCCGGGCGGGGGCGGGGCAGAGATCGGAAAGGGCGTTCTTTCACAGCGAACGAGCTCAGTTCCAATCTTCAGCTTGCCTGGCGACATCCGCAATAAGATATACGCAAGAGTGCTCGTCGTGGCGCATCCACTCTTTCTTTTCCAAGACACTGGTTCTCAAGTGGTAGAGACTTTTGCGCCAGAGAAACCATTTCGATGGCTTGCATTGCTGTGTACCAACCACCAGGTTCACGACGAGGCCAGCGCAGTGCTGTATGGTTTGAACCATTTTACGTTTATGGATACGACGCAGCACCAAGGTTACCTCCTACAATCATTTCTGAACTGCATCGGGTCCGTGAACGCAGGTCTATTGTCACACCTAAGCATCAACTTCCCGGTCGTGGAGAGTGTAAAAGGTCAACCAGGAAAAGTCATGCTCAGGGATGATGACTTGTATAGTTTGAAGCTTCTTCAAAAGAAGTGTTCCAATCTGGCGACACTGGAGGCACTCGTTCATAGCCGAAACTCCAAATATCTATTCAATGCAAGCCAGGACGACGCACACTTCCTTCGAGAGGCACTGCCGCAAATTAACGCACAGCTAAAAGCTATCTCTTCACTGGAAAAGATCATCGTCACATCCTACGATTGAACTCCAACTCCTTTGGTGATGGAGTTGATGCAAGGTTTTGGGTGGCTAGTTTGCCTGGGCGATAAAGAACTATCGAGTTAACGGGAGGAAGAACCACACAGTATTTATGTCAGAAGCATCGTTTGAAATTGAAAGTCCTTTTTCTCCCCCACTTTAGAATTCTTCTGGGAGATCTCGAGATAGGGAATTTATCTTATTTCAAGAGACGCTACCGCATCTCAAATTTTATTATGTATCAGCTCCGTCGTCTGTCCTCACCCCCTTTTCACCTCCACTGTTAATGTTTGCGGCACAACACTAGTATCACACCAATCATCCAGCCAAAGCTTTCCCAATCAGTTCTTTACTCGAATCGGACATGGGAATTTGCAACGCCAATTCGTGGCCCTTCTCGCTCATCTTCCCCCACGTCTTTCGTAATATCGTAATGATCTTCGTCTCGTCGTGCTCCTTTTCAAACGCCTCGAATTGATCATCCAGAAAGACCAAGCAGGCGACATCTTCTAGTATTTGTGTCTCTTCATTCTTCTTCAAATCCTCCTTTCTTATCAGCCGAGCGACGTCTTCTGCCTCCTCTGCCGTGAAATTGCACCCAACGCATATCGCCGCTGCCAATTCTGCTTGCCTCTTCTTCAAGAATGTGCGCCAATTCAAGTATCCGGGCTTCGTCATGGGGTAGGAGCTGCGTGGTATTTCCCATCGACGGAAATGTTGGGCGCGGATTGCGACTTTGAGGGTAGGGGAGGCGTCGGGCGCGCGAAGGGAGAGGTAATGTGTCATCTGCCTGGCGTAGTGCAGTTCGTAGGGAACATCTTGGCCGTCGACAATTGAGATTCTGGGATCTTGGGCTGGAAGTTTGTGAGTAAGCTGGTATCGCTTGGGTAACTGGCAAGTAACCAACCATGTGCTTCGTCGATTAGGGAGATGGCAGCTTCGTAGTTGGTTGCTGCCATTTTGGATATATTAGGGCTATGGGGTATTTATTAATCGACCGGCGTGTATTTTGAAAGAGAATGGATAACAATTGAGCTACTCGTAGAAGTTTTGCATAGCAGGGAGGTTGACAGTCGGAGCTATTCCGAGGAAATGCTCGATATTATAATGGCCAGATTTATTGTACCGCAGGGTGTCATTAGCAATAATTACCCCGCAGGTTGAGCGTTTTAGCAATGATTGTAAAGCTCCCTGTTTAATTGGTCCTTCCGCTTTTTTCTCATAGATTTTGGGAAAGGAAGGAAGGACTCTATTGGGACAAAGTTTGGATGGAATTAATTTGACTCTCGAGTTGGGGTATCTACTGATAGAAATTCATAAGGAAATTCGTATTCCTGTACTCGTTCTGCTGGTGGTACAATGGAATGGTCACACACGATCCTCTCACTTCTTTCCTCCTCCAAACATGCCACCAATATATCCCCCTGCTCCCTTCACCCCATCCACCGCTCCACCACCAACAGTTTGTGCACCGCCAGCAACACCTTGTCCCACGTTCTTTGCGCCCTCTCCAACTCCACCAAGCGGTCCATAACTTCCCTTATCGTCTTTCCCCCCACGCTCTGCTCGGTTGATTCCTTCTTTCGAAGCCAGGTTGCCAATGGGAGCAAAGAATCCATTCTCACCGACCTGGTTCCCGACGAGGTTGTGTACATCGTCTTGGAGTTGGTCGACTTGAGAGATACCTGTTACTTTGCTCTTGTTGAGTGTGTCTGTTCTTCTTGTTAGCTTCCAACATTCACAGAACGGATATAACTGTGAAGAGAGCTTGCGTACCTTTCGTGGCATAACTGGCTTTGTTATCACCGCGTCCGAACCACCGCAAGTATTGGTCTTCGATCCATGGCATCCATTTCTCGTATTGGTCGTTGTATACGGAGGCAGCCCATTCGCGGTATGTTTGCTTCTTCTTCTGTTCTTCGGGAAGGTTGTTGTACATTTGTTGTTTTTGCTCCTCTGAAGGCTGAGCCATTCCAGTTGCGTTCTTTAAGCTATCCATCGTGATGAAGTTTGTGGTTTTCTGCGAGGTTCTTGTTTTTCTATACTTTCGACAAATACAGATTGGGGGCAGAGAATTGTTGATATGGAATTGCTGTCAGAAAAGGTTGAGATCATCCTCACTTATACCTCACTCTATAAACCAAAACAGGGTTGATTACATGGTGACGCCACAGCAAGAAGTGAGGCGTGGCTGAATGACGTCGAAGGCTCGTAGCAAATGATGAGCCTGCTGGGATTGAAAACCGGGTTTTGTCGTTTCACGGCAGGGGGTTTCATGACCCCACCAATCGTTTATATCCTCTTCCCCACCATTTCTCATGTAGAATATCACGATGAGGAACTAGATGCGATGGACTCTTCACCGTGTTTCACATTCAATGTCTGGTTGCTTTTCCGGGGTTTGCTTGGGGGTTTAAGGTCTTGGTTCATCTTTGCTTATTTTCTTTCTTTTTTAATTCCCCCACGATGGACAACGAAAATAGAAGAAGTCAGTTCTACTCCCCATGTTAATTTCTAGTAATTAAATTGTAAGAGCATTGTAGATAGGGTATTTACTTGATTTTTAGAAAGTTAGAACAGCGTGAGCCATTTACGCTCGCTTTTAATTCTTTTTTGGGGGGGCTCGTGATGGAAATTAAAAGTGGCAGTTGAAACGCCAGGTTCGCACCTACCTACCTATCCTTCGTTGTTCCTATCAAATTGTATAATCCCAACCCTCTTTTCTCTCCAACGTCCAGCCGCCACATCTCCCCCTCTCAAGCATAACCTTCAGCTCCCTCGCTCTTTTCTACGCATCCCCCTGTGTCTCGATTCCTCCCATATGCGTTTGACCAGCATGGCTGAGAGCACACATGGCTGCCAGAAGCGAGGATTTTAATATCCCAACTTTTGCCCTATCACTTTTCAAGATTGTCAAAGTGAGGAAAATGACGCAGAGCACTTCCAGTACGGCAAGATAGGAAAGCCAAGCCCATCGTATCTTCACGAACGTTTGCGGTATGAAGGCTAAGCCTTCTGCTGGATCACCACGGAATGGGCGGCTGCGAATACTACACCTCGTTAGCTTTTTCAAATGACATTCAAGCAGAAAAACTTACGCATTAGTTACACTGGTTGCAACATTCCTAGTCACATTTCCGATTCCTTTGAATCCGTATTTTTCCAGTTCGGAAAGCGTTGCGTTGCTGGACTCCGTGCCGGAAGTCTTGCCGGCAGTCATATCCATAGCCGTAAAGATGGCAAGTGCTGCATTGGTGCTCGGCTCGCCCAGTGCTCGATATATATGATGTACGTCGTATGCATAGATCCCGATGGAATAATTCCCAGGCCAAGAATCCTTGAAATAACTTCGTATTCCTTGTTGGGAATAACTATCGATCGTATAATTTGTGCTGTCGTTGTTCCCATGGAGAATCAAGTTATCTCCTATCAGAGGGGCATCGAGTGTTTCGGGTGTTCTTAGATCTAGAGTTCCGGTGGTGGAAATGACTTGGTGAGAAGAAGAAGTGTTGTTTGTTGTAGCTTTACCATTTACGACATCGGTGGAATAGGTGTTCACACACCAATGGAAGACAACTTCCGCCGCTCGATAGTTACCGTGACATTCGCGTAGGATTCGCCCACTTAATATTTGTGCTGGTGTATAACGAAGAAATTCGATATGTAGTAGTCTTGGATGTTGGGCCAGTTGGTAAAGACCAATGAGTCTGATCCGTTACCGTATTCCGGAGCCAAGAGTCCTACGGATACGTCTCCCAGCTTCTGTTGCACACCATTCCGCAATGATGCGATTAACATTGGGGGTTCCATAAACGAATGGTTGGAGTTGAGAGGATCGGAGACCGTGAGCCATTCAGTGGCATTCGTGCATACACTCAATGAGCTGTACTCTGGCCATGTACAATTTCCGGTGGAACACGTGGGCTCGAGTATTGGCACTGAAGTGTTTGGCGGGGAGAACATGCCGTTGAGCATGGAGTGCTTTATTGCTTGTGACACATCCATTTGGGACTCGTTAGTGATAAGGTAAATTCAGGAACGGGGCTTATTACAGTGGTCATCAAAAGCGACATAGTCAAAGTAGAACCAGCTCCGCAAGGAATTTGAGATTGCATTTCCCCCGGAAGGAACTAAGTGGGAGGGTTACGCGATGACTTGCTGCGTACTTTGAAATTGAAATCAACAAATTTTGGTTTATTGAGTAATGGAAAACCGGAAAAGACATACAGCGGAGCAGTTGCGATGCACAGAATAGAGACAAGCGCACCTATGCTTGCTAAATTTCTGAACACGATGTTAGCAATCCATGACCGAAATCTCCTTTCTTGGAGTGACACCTACCTCCCCTTAAACTTTCCAATGAGCTTAAAACCCCCAAGAAATTCCCTGCTGGCCTCATCATATGTCTGAAAATCCCCCAACGGTCTTTCCTCCTTAACAAACTAAATCCACTTCAACTGACCAATTGACTCGGCGACCGGCACTAGCAAAGCAGCATTTGTAACGACTGTTAGTAGGGCTAGGTAAGAATTGAGCGTGACATTAAATGGCCAATTGGGAAGCGGGCGATTGTTGAATGAATTTAACAAAACCACGATTCCTACGAAAGCGAACAAACTGAGAAGTAGATACAGGATTTCCTTTAGCCACCAGTCTGGATGGAAGACTCCCCAGGTTGATCGCGTGCGAGTCAGTTTTGGTGCTTTGAAGTCCTGCACTGGGGAGATGGGAGGGTAATTTGGTTTTATGTTGGTTTTTAGTTGTGATTCTATGCTTGCTGTTGCTGGTCTCTCGGTTGAGGTGTTGCTGCCATTTTGGGGGTATTCCGTTTCCCCTCCCGGATTTCCTGTGATATGTGTGAATGGGTTTGAAACTCTGGTTTGCGATGGTATCGATCTTCGAGGTATGAGATTGCGATACTATGAGGATAAAGAGTCTTGAGAGTGTTGTTCCACCATCGCAAATTATCAATCGAAAAGACCGTAGCTTCGTAAATCGAATCTAAAGTCGGATAAAACGCCCTTCAAAACCAAACGCCACGAAATTTCAAAACGTAAAAAGGAAGGGTCCTAAGGCAAAGAATTAAAGTTTGGGCGATATACGAGTGAGTATTTAAAATTTCTAGGTCCATGTACTGTACGTAAATGCAGCCTTGCCACAACCAATTGATTGCGGCAATTGGATTGGATGGACGCAAATAAAATATTACGAACGAAGAATTATCATTGGTCGACTCCTTGGAAATAGCCCCTAATGCTTAAACGAGATTTTTGGGGCTCCGCTTTATGGCCATCCAACAATTTTATGCTTGCGATTCCCATCTAGATAAGAGAATCTTTACGTGAAAATACGGTTTCACGTTTCACAACTTTAAAGATGCGGCCGATAATAAGGGGGATTTTTACTCTGTCGTGCACCAAAGGGTGCAGGAATTTGTGACTGGTCAATAGTAGAACGCCTCTCCTCTGCTCCTTCCATTGTTCAACAGAGACTCGATAAATGGATTAAATTATCCTAAAAGGCTCGAAAAATTAAGATTACATTATTTTTATTGTTCCACAGGAATTGAAACAGTTGGAGAAGTGCAGGTGGTTCCAGAATACAGTCACGAATTCGGTGTTACACCCAGACGAGGTAGAAAACACATCGAGACATCGTCTCGTACCTGTACAACAGACATTATTAAACCCAAAATGAAATTACGGAAGATTTAATAAAATGTAGGTTTTCGACGAGCAGCTTCAGTTATCATACCACTCTAAATTCAAGATCCGGGCAGCTAACAACTTCACAGCACCTTTACAGATGACACTCTACATCTTACACAAGTGGCCCGCAACAACCATAGTTTGCCCCAGCTCATCAAAAGATTGGATTGCCTTTGCTGTTCTTTTGCTGGCTCATCGCTCTCCGATTGTTCAGTAACCTTTAATCAAGGAGGCAAAACAAGTTGCTCGGTTTTGGGACATCAATTTCTCTAACAGCGGTGAGAGCGCAATTTTATAATATGAACTATCGTTTCCAATCATCTAAACCCATGAGTGTACGATAAAAGGGACTGGGATATCGCCTCTGAGGGTGGTATTGGAAATATTTAGAAGGTAAGTCGGTTCCTTTGGCAATTTATTCTCAACTTGTGATTTTGCGTCAGCTACGCAGTAAAAAAAAAAAGCCAATTGTCGGCGAAGAGGTACCTAGATACCTTTGGTAGACCACTGATAAGATGACTGTTCAACTTTCCATAAGTAAAGAAGAGCGTAATTACAAGATGGTCCGCTTTGGGTAGAGGTTTGCATCTGAGAATGGGGATACTCTTTGGTGAATTTACATCAGTGCGACAAAAGACCGATTGGTTCTATAGTTTCTTCGATATAATAAACTCCCTGTATCTGTAAGTAGGATCGAGCAGCGGTAAGGTGAAGTGGTTGCTAAAATGGAGGAAGCCAAGTCACGTGAATATTTAACCACCACCCATCGCGCCTTCCATTTTATTGTTCTTCCCTCGAGGAGCTAGTTCTGACCGGTGACCACTGAGCTTCCATGTTGACGTACTTTATGCCTACATTCTAGGTAGAATCCAACATCAACGCCATCGCGACGGCACCACCACAACCGCGAACAACTACAACCAATTTCTCCCATTGTGTTAGTACCGCGCGCATCTACTTAAGCGACTTCCGGGCTCTGCGATACTGGCTGCGATACTGGCAGACTCCAGGCAGCGACGGAACCCACAGAAGAATCGGATCGAGAGCGTACCTCAGGTACGGCACCTGCATGGCGATGGATTCAACCGGCTGGCGGTTTCCGCAGTGGAAGAAACTACCCCTCGAGATTCGATTGATGATATGGCGCGCAACTATTGAGCCACGGATCATTTCCATGGTAGCGGCGGAAATGAAGGTGACGGCATTGGAATTGTGTCTACGTCGACTTGGTTGGGATAAAGAGCTTCCAGTGCAAGATCTGGAGGATTCCATTGCTACCGCACTCAAGGGCTTAGCACACTTCAAGAAGTTCCCACCGAGAATCTGGACTCCGGGGTCAGGAAGAGGCTACAACGAACAAGATCTCGCGCGACAGGTTGAAAAGGCCATCGGGGATCTTCGAGCTGTGGCAGACCCCAATGGAACACCTGCCAAGGACATCGGTCTTCAACGACTTGTATTCGCTTTCCTGGACAACGGGGTATCTCTCGAGTATCTACGGCCTCTACTTGGACTCCCTGAGCGTACACCCAAGCCTGACATTGAGGATATTGAGATCCTTGTCAACTACTTGCCAGACGGTATCCATAAGAGGTTTCAATTCGGGAGCACCCTCTACCCGGACCAGCCTTCCAACCGCCAAACAGACGCTAGTTTCCTACTGTCTCCTTTTGAGAGTTACAAATCTGCCCTCGGCCCGCCATCAATCCTGGTAGTCTGCCGAGAGTCCCGCGGTTTTGCGTTGGAACATTACCAACTTGCTTTCACAAGCAATACTCTCTTTGGAACATATTTCAATTTTGAGATCGACACATTATACTTGCGATGTCATCAGATTTATGGCTATAACTACCAGCCAAATAATAGTCGCCGTCTGACATGGGTTGCCAATTTTCTTCATCGTCCCACACTTTCGGTGCCTCTAACGCTGGCCGCAACCGAAGACGTTGAGAGGGTTAAATATCTTGCCGTTGAGGTCGATCCACATAACATCGGACCCAGCTTTGGTGTAAAACATTCGTGGCAACAAGTCGAGTTTTCCACCGATGTAGCTTCGCTGCTTCGCATTGTTCCCAACACTGAAAAGATCACCGTTCTCGTCCACAGCATCGGGAAGAAAAGCCAACATCCTCAATTCGTTGATCCGATAAATTTTGACAAGGCCTTGTCGCATTACAAAAAGTCACTAGCATCTATTGTTGACGATCCGAAAGACCTAGGGTTGGGGGTTACAGCTTTTGGTGTGAAGGAAGAAGAAATCAGGTCGCACCTAGACGAGGAGGGCGTGAAAAAGAGAATTGACAGAGAACTCCCAGAAATCGAATACAAATTTGGGATAGATGTTGACCACCAGGAGAAACTTAATACTCTTATCAAGGTGTGCAAAGCTAGAATGGTCAATTGCAAATGGACTTTGGAGCGGAAGGTTGCGAAGCTGACAACCTGAGCATAGTGGTGTCGGAATATTTTCAAATGAGGCGGAAAATGGCTGTCAAATGTTATGATAGCTCATCTTGGTGTCATCTGTCAATCCCACACAGAACAAATTGCTTCTCTTGCATGCTAGATTTGATATTTGCTGGGCTTGGAAGAGTAAGAAGAGGAAATGAAGCATATAGCAATGAACAACAATTTACCACAAAATTTCTCAGTGATGAGTCCAACGATATTAATTTTCCGGGGTTTGAAGGAGTAGTTTATGGTTCTCAACTCATTGCTATGAGTAACGATTATTGATTTGTGCCAAAAAATATTCTGCTCGAGAAATTTATCTTTACTTTAGTGCACACACCCACACATCAAGGGGCATCGTGCTGACATGGTTTCAGTCTATCATCTCCTGTCTCAATTTCTTGATTCCTCGAATCTTTTGCTCTTGCGCTCTTTGCAACTCTTTTCTTTATATTTTCCTTTTACTGTTCCATTTCTTTCTCCACGTTTTCATTCTCTCTCAACTTTCATTACCTTCACTCTAATTTATTTCAGGGACTAAAGATGGATAAGAAATGTGACTTCTGCCTAAATTTTGCGTCCTGTTTTAACAAGACAAATCCACGCAAATACAGTGAGTTGCGAATTAAGCTTCCCTTTTGACGATATTTTGTAAACCGTGTGTTTTTGGAAATTTTCTTATTTCCTAGACACTCTTTCCCTCTTTACTTAATAACAACGATATTATTATATTCCCGAGAACAGCTAATAAGAGCTCTATACCCCCTTTCTTACTCTATAAACTTTTTAGGAAGAAAACAGACACTTTTATATATGTCTGAATTTTTATAGGGTCTTGGCAGAGATTACTCAACTTTACAGGGGTGTGAAATTTTTTCTTAAGAATTAACTATTACTAAGTTTATTCTTGTTATACTTGCTTAGATATAGTAATAAATAGAGAGGAGGTATAAGAAGATATAGCGGTTCTTTCTAGCTAGGTCTTATATCTTAAAGAGTACTTTAGTTTTCTGTTTTCTAAAATAAATAAGGGAAAAACCTAGGAAGACAAAAGCACAGTTTACAAAAAAAGTGTCAAAAAGGAAGCTTAATTCGCAACTCACTGTAAAACAAATGGGCGGGATCTTATGCTTATAATTATGATGTTGGCATTATAGTAGTAGATAGATACAGGGAGTAACCACCTCCATTACCTCTATCGGGTTTAAATGGCCTCTTTGACACCACAAGGAGTGAGATTATGCTATTAGTTCCCAAAGCTATTAATCCATTGCTTAAATATCCCAAGAAGGTTTTGCAACGATATCCGCATGTATAGGGTGACACGGGTACGGTCCACCTTCTCCCTGAACGACCGCATCCATTCCCATACCTTTCCCATTACCAGCGGTGTTTAGGAGAGAGGATATCGAGGAACACTTGCGCAAAGGCTATAATAATCGTCGGTCTGTTTGGGTTTTTATTTTACTCTAGTTGGTTTGGATAGTGTATTTATTCAACATTAGTTGGAGTGAATATATAGTTTTTGTATATTTGTCCCAAGGATTTTTATTGCCGTAAATTATTTTCCTAACTTCCATTCTCTTAGACGTTCAGAGAAATAAAAACTCTTGAATGATCTTATGGTGACTACAACTCAGAAGCGAACCAATTAAGTTTTCAAGAATTTGTAAGTATAACTTTTTTCGTATCCTTGCTTTACACTTCCTATGCCAAAGTAGTAGAAGCTTTATACATTTTTGAAGCCATTTTATACGGGGTTTGGAGAAGTACACCACGGTATAGTATTAGGGAGTTAGTTAACACAATGACTCGAAGAAAGGTTCGCTGGTTGTCAGGTTGGATATTCATTTATTTGGGCTGGTCTTGGCAGGAGGAAATAGCTATATTAAAATCTCTGCAAGAAAAAAGCCTCAATACAATATTTAAAGAAACTCAGAGAGCAATGTATTCAAAAAGAATTGTGGGGGGGGGGGGAGTGTCATCATACGCCGATTGGAAAGGATTACTTAGAAAATCCCGAGTAGCCAAGATGTTCAAGTGAGAAACATCATGTTTACTTCTTGAATTTGACCATAGGGCTTTCCAGCCACGGCCAGAACACACTCTAACTTTAGCGCCAAACCCCAGCTCAATCTATTCCCAATATCAAAACTGTTCGCAAGTCGATCTTCAATCAACATCAAACACAACACCGCGCACGTCTACCTTGACGCACTTCTTCACACACTTCTACATGGCGAACAAAATGGCGTATCCGCCAGCTCACCTTTCCGGCCATATGGACTATCGGTCAGTCATGAACGACCTTTTCGATTTGGCCATTAGGGAAAATACGATCCCAGGCCTTATGAACCCGACAGACCCCTTCACGGCCCACTATGACCAAATAGAACTTCAATTAGGCCGTCAATATGGGAATCATCCTAGAGCTTCTGATTTCATTCAAGAGGATGCTGAATTTTCCATGGCAAAATCGTGCTGTAAGTGTAAGCAATTCAAACTTTGAGACATGAGCTAATTATCACATTTCAGTCGGTGAGCGCCGCGCTCGGGACTTCATCGCCTCACGACAACCATCTCAAAGCCAACGACCAGCAGCTCGAGAACATGACAGATTGTCGCGTCTTGGGTTTGAAAGTTACGGCCGCGAACGGGATGCGCCAACCTCGTACAGTCAAAGCCAATCCTATCGAGAGCATGGCAGATTGCCGCGCCTCGAGCCAGAGCGGCCACAACAACAAAGTTACGATCGTTATCCTCCGACCTTGTCTCAACACTCATCGGTTTCGAACTTGGTGTCTTACAGTGATCAGCAATCTCGCAATTAAGTCGCCCCTGATCCCCGAGATCAGTACCGGCCACTTCCTCAGTCTTCCTTTGGGCCAAGCCATACTCAACTACCCATGATGCCTCGTTATCCTATTGAGGATGACTACGGTGCTTACGATCGCCCAAGTCGCCGGCTACTTGATTCTCAGGAAGGCTACCCACCAGACATTCGCCAAGAGCCTCGTCAGCCAGCTCGATACCAGTCTTCCCGGCCACAGTTTTCTCCTTGGTTGGAATCTGATCCTCATCGCTCCCTATATCGACCACCGCCAGAGCCTAGCTCTAGATATGGTCACGATAATTAGGTTTATCATTATGATCGGCCACAAGTCCAGTTTCGGCCAAACACGGAAGGCTCAACCGAATAGTTCATTTCAACATACCATTGAACCCCGCTCTGGTTACAGTACATAGTGCTCAGTTATTCCGGCCACCTAACGAGCTACCAAGGCGACTCCAGGAGTCATCGCGGACTGTCTACGAGCCCGGCTCTGGATCTGCTTCCCAAGTTCCGCTAGCACGTAAATTTCAAAGCATTAACAACTAAACTATGCACTAAAAGGATGCCATCGACGCCGAAGATGGGCAGGATTCTCGTGCTCTAGTAATACTTAGGGGAAACAGAACTGGATCCAGCAATTAAAGGGGAATGAACATCACAATGGAGCTGATTTTGTAGTTGGGATAAAAGCGAAACCAGCAACATGCTTTCACAAACACATGTCCGGATGGACGTAGGATTTGAATCCCGAGCACTTTCCCAGAGTCATCATACGTTTGACTCTTCATTCCCCATCAGCCAGAATGCCAATTCAACCGCCCAAACATATAATGTCCGTATGGACGTCAGACCACGAGCGGCAATGGTAACGAGTCCACCGAGTCGATGCCGCATAACTTTGATCTTGAAATGGGACGAACGCGGATTATCAAGAAACTCAATTCTACAAGCCAGCCATCAAGTCCAAAGTCACGAGAAAGCAGAAACCGGTCACCAAAAACTCACATCGCCAGGAATCCTTTGTCAACAATGAAGACTGATCCGACATATTTCTTACAAGGGACAGCACATAAGTTGAGGATCAGATCCTCTGGCCAATCAAGGTTGAGACACGGAGACAGCTGATGAGCAACCTCTACAGCCAGCCGAAACCCGATTGCAAATACTCAATAAGCAATCCGATCATCCGGCACTTTCGGGTGATGAGAACTATGTACAATCGGCTAGTGATACTTCGTATGAAGATCCAGTTTCCGGGGGAGTCAAAATTGGGAGCTTTGAGAATGAATATCATCGCTGATTGCGACGCATCATTTGTGTTAGATAATATAATAATGAAAAGCAACGAGTAAAAGTCGTCATCCTGTTGCATATACAGAATTTTAAAGTGCCATGGAAGATAACTTACCCATGCTATCACCATAAAGTCTCGATATCCCGATCCCCTGGACCTTTCGAACTTCGAGTATGAGCTCAAGTCTGCCTTGCAATTTATGATAATGAGTTCGCATCTAAAGTATAGTCCAACCTGGTATTGGCTTGGCTTGTCTTGATATAACTAAGAACATCGGTCTTTGCCTCTCCGGCACTATCCTATCATGTTATGCGCGATACTCTCAGACAACTATAGCTATTCTTCGAAAGGGTCTAGGAGAATTAAGAAATGGGGTTTCTGATTTTTCTAACCCGTTTTAGAGAATTGAATCAACTTCTTCTAACTATTTAGCACAATGCTTACACATGTAGATCGGAGAACAATGCCCATTTCTCCTATAAATAACCCCCGTGGAACCGGTAATCTCACTTTTGGTGGAGTGGCTTCAGAAACCAGGAAATTGTTACCATCGAGAACTTTCAGTTCTGTAAGCCTTTCCTTTTGTAAGTGAAGTTGTCCCTAAACAGGCATGTATGTGAACTATAGCATTATATGGTGTTATTTCATGCTCTCAATATACTACAGGGATAATTTACTGGACTTACAAATGGTTCAGGTCTCAAGGTTCGAGAAAATAACCAAGCGCGAGTGGCCTCAAAGAAGTGGTTTGGAATCACATGCGTCATGTTTGAGAATCTCGAAAGCTTGACTGGATAAAGATAAGCTTGATTTATTTTCTATCAACATCTTTCGACAGTAGATTTTTCTCGATAGTAAAAGGGGATAACGGTAAATAGCAGCGGAAACCAGAATAAAGAGAATTCACAAACCTTCCAGCACAAAAATGACGAGAGGAACTGTCCCTGCCCACTCCCACTTTACTATGAATTTGAACAAACGCCTAAGATGAGAGTACACATAATGAAACTATAAACGAGTCGGGTGTGTGCCTTCAAGACCATTTTCAATGAAAGGGGGCTTTTCCTGACCAGTTGAAGTTGCCCAGAAAGTCATCTTGAAGATGTCAAAACAAGTCATGGCGATATGTCGTTGTGGAAGCGAGGTGTTTGAACTGAGATTTTTCAAGAAATTAACATCCAGTCGACATGTTTCTGGAAAGATTAAAGCTCTTCCGACTATTTCGCAAGATTTGTCCTCTGCGTATTTGGATATCGAACCAAGAATCTCAGTTTTATGTCCTTGAAATACCAAATGCGACCCCCCCTTTGACTTCAATTGTTGCTAGGCCAATCGACTTCGTGTATGGAAGACTGAAGCAGGACAAGTCCTGTGGGCTTACTAAACCACCACCTGGGATGCTTTCACTCCGGAAGATTTCCATACTTACTTGACAGAAGCTCCCAGCCCGACTGTGTCTGGCGTAAAGATAGTCTGGGGGTTGTACGTAATGGCGTGACTTGCCTCCTAAGCACAAGAACCTGCTACCTCTGCACGGGGTATTGCTTCGCCGCAGTCCATGGCAGCAGCTATAATTGGAGGCCGTTAAGGACTAGTCTCATGCTGTAGTGTCTGTCGGTTACCGGAAGGCTATCAAAGCAAAGCTGTTCGCGTAGCAGCTGTAAATTCTCATAAGCTCCAATTCTCGAGGTTCGTACTTATTTATGGAACATAAAATTGTATAGTATCGTTCCACGGGCGTTTGGCTGTAATTGACCTCAAGAAATTGTCTGTGTGGTGCAATAAGGTTGTATAAACGTTACCGCCGGGCTCCTGGCAGTTGAATCCTTCATACCGTAACATCAACGCGAACAAAGTGGATGGAGAGCTTCCCTTAGTATGTAAACCAAGACGGTGAAGTGTAAGGAGTGCTACTTTGCTCTTCCGCAGCTTCGAACAATTCCCCTCCCAGTTTTTTGTCGTCCTCTGGATATGGATTTTTTGTGAGTTGTCCAAAAAAGTCCTCGACATGTTCCATTGTTCATTCCGCCTGACCAGCCTTCAGGACAACACTTCGTGCAAGAATAATCCCTTGTATGATCCATCTTCTCGACCAAATTCGTAGTTGTGAGAATTTTGTGACACAGTACCACTGATGCCCCTAACCCCATCTGAGTTCCCGTGGCCATATGGATTGAAAATGTTGTGCCACACCAGCTTTCCACCGCAGCCTCAATGGCACAAAAAGCGTACACAATCTTCCGATCATCTTTCCCAATCCATGCCAGAACTATGTTGGCTTTCGAGTAAATAGTGCCCATCAGCTTGACCTGATCATTGCGCTCCGCATCGCAATTTTGATCGATGCAAATAGCATCAATCCAAAACCAACAATCGCTTACATTGCTTCGAATGCAGCCCAAAAGAGGATGTGGGTTTTTACGAACAGCCAGCTTCTTGTTACCGATGTATATTGTTCGATACGATTTACGATTTCCCAGGTATATGGGACTGATCTGTAAGCTAGGCGGCTTTCATCATCGATTTCAAATGTGACCAGATAGCACTGAGCGGGGTTGCCGTCCTTCCCAGAGGTAACCTAAGGAGTCTGAAGTGATTGACAGACGGGAGCCGCTCGTATTTGTTTTCCCCCTCTTTCTCTTGCATCTTGAAATTCGACAGCCTTTCCACGTCCCGTTTTATCTCTTCAGTTTCTCATTTTCTCTCTTCAAGCTTCTCCGTTTCTCGTTCCCGCTCTTCGAGCTCCTCAATTTCTCGCTTCCTCTCTTCAAGCCCTTTCATTTCCCGCTCCGTGAGCCCTCCCCCAATCATCGAAGTCGAAAGAGTCCATATCTTGTAGAGTACAATCCCAGTTATGCAGATACTGCTATCACAAAGATATGCTGATATGGCCAAGCGGTATTTGTTGTGCAAAAGATTAACAAGGCTAAAATCTCACCCAGCGAGTGTCTACGCAATCAATACCTCACGTGCTACACCCCAAAAAAGCTAACCAATCGCATAAAACTGCGAGTGAGACAAAAAAAAAAAGCAAACATATCTTCTGTCAAACTCCGATTTCGCTACTAGTCCTCTGGTATTCCATCGATAGTAGATTTATATATTAAAAAGTGGGCGAGCAAAGCCCCAAGATTTTGAAGATTCAGTCATTCCTCTCAGCATACCTGCTTTACTAAGGATTGTTCGAAGGAGCCTAGGATGATTAAAAGGATTCTTTCAGACGGTTAGAAGAATCAAGAACCCAAGTTGTCATTCTCCCAAGCCTTCTTAGACAACAGACAATGATATAGAAGGGTGCCGAGTGCAATAGCCGAACCCCTTACGTGGTAATAAAGATAATAGAAGTGTTTCGAAACTACATCTTTCTATACCCAGGCCTTCTCCAAAAACAAAGAGCTCTGCTTGTCTGAAATGATTTGAAGAAGAAAATACCGAGAAATGACCGGAACGAAACAAAGTTGTAAACTCAAAAAACCAAGTTTCATTTAATGAACCAGCCCAAAAGCAAACCAGAAAATTAACACGAGGAAAATATCTAACAAAAAGTAGACTTGATCAGAAACCCCCCCCCCAACACCGAGACGAGGAGAAGCAAAAAGCCTAGGAGGAACTACCTCCACCAGCCAGCCCCCTCACCCCTCCCCATCCCCCCAAGAGTCACATAGCAACAAGAACAAACAAATCTCAGATAAAAGTTCATCGAATATATTCTTCCCCTCCCCCAAAAAAACACCATTATCTAACCAACCAGTCAACGTCTCCGTACCCAGAAAGCCAGGCAAGAAACTTGTACGCCATCGCATCGTAATCAAAAAAGATTCAAACAAAACCCCGTGTCCATGACGTGACAAAAGCGCTTTTCATCCCGGGGTATAATCCTTCCACCAGCCATCACACCAATATTATCTAGTTGTCTGTCGTGTTCGTTCGTGTGTTGGGTGGGTAGGCGTTTAACAACAGCACTCGAGACATTCGAAGCAGGCGAGTCCTGCGCATCTGTTGGAGTGAGGATTAGTTTGATTTTGGTGGCGGAAGGAAATGAGTAATAGAGGAGGGGAAGGAAAAGAGGGGTTGTCTTACAGTCCACAGCAGAGACCTCCACCTCCACCTCCACGCATGCTGACGGGCTCAACTGTCATTTGGTCGGCGGGACGCTGGGAGGATGTTAGTATGATTCCTTGTTCGCATTTTGAGGGGTTGAGGGGAGGAAGACGAACTGGTTGTTGAGTGGTAACGGTGGTTCCATTTTCCATAGTTGGAAGCTCCATTTGTTGGGCTTGAGCCTGGGGTTGTTGGGTCTCTTGAGCAGGCATTTTGATAGTTGGGTTTGTAAAGTTATTAGAGAGTTGAGAGGGGTATTAGGTCGATGATCGTGGTGGGGTTGAAGAGGTTGAGCAAGTAAACGTTTTCAGTTCGAGTTGTGCTTGTTGAAGAGGTGAGAAGACGGTCAAGAGAAGGAGAAGGGGCAGGTCTTTATGCGATCGAGTCCAGGTTAATCGGCATAGTCAGTACGAGTACGCGGAAGAGTTTCGCACCACCAAACCCATTCACTGACTGCGCAGCACGGCCAACCGCGTGTCTCCAAAGCTCCACCGCCATCCCTACATATCATGAGGGGGTTGGGACCAATGCGCCCCTCGGCCTCGTGTGACGGGGTTCGCACGGGGCTTCCTCTTAGATACACAGGATTGGTTGTTTTCAAAGTATCAAACTTCCTCCTGCTGATTCAGCAAAGAGACGCCGGCTCAGCTGAGCAGTTTGTTATCGTATGATTAACATCTGCAAAGGTTGCATAACTCAAGCGAGTAACCAATTGCCCCAAAAGATTGCCCCAAGTTTGCCCAGCAGAAAATGAGGCTGTTCTTCTTCCAAAGGTCCACGCAATTCTCAACGTCTCTCGTAAGGCTGTGTTTTTCGCAACTTCAAGGACTTGGCAGCATCATTTCTGGTTGCCATTCTGCCGATCCTTCAGGGTCTTTGCTGGAGGCTTGTCTGCGGGTAGATGCGTGTGATTGAGGCTTGGCGATCTAGTTTGAGAATCTGTTCCGCTTAATCCGGGGGAAAAAATGAAGGGAATGATTGCTCTTCAAGAACCAGAATCATGAATGTTCTAATTTTAGAGGAAGAATCATATTCCTTGAACATTTAAATTGCTGAAACCCCCATCCATCTTATCCCATCGATGTACGGAACCAGGACACCCCAGAAAAAAAAAGCTCCAATTTCTCCGCATCATTTCTCATCCCTCCTCAAGCTTTCCAGACCAATCCGAAACGCACCATCCATCCGCCGCATGCGAGCCCCTAGTTGATATTCGAAAAACTCATGATATCATGACCCAATTATAGAACACCGCCAGCACAGGTTGGTTAGCCTGGCATATAAAAAAAACTCTTTAAATTCCTGTAAAAATCAACAAAATGCGACCCAGGACCTAGAGCTAAGCACCGACCGAGAATGAGGAAAGATTCGGGACCAACAAGTTTGTCATAGAAACTCAAACTGCCCGGAATAATTCATAGCATTCGAAGGAGATAGAAATTGAAAAAAGAAAAGATCGCTCGCTAACATGAGTAAATCAATATACAAATTCTCGGAGAAAAGAAAAAAAGGCTCGCAAAAGTGACTGAAGAGTCTTGACATATTCGAGTTGATAGTAAAGGGTATTATTTTTTGCATCTTGCAAATATTCCAAAGCAACTCTAATAACAATCTATCGAACTTTCCTCGTAAATGCCACCTTGGGAAACACAAGAGGTATCCTCAATTTTGCAACCTTCCGCTGTGCAGCAGCAGCCTTGTTGAGGCCGAATTTCTTCACTTCAGCAACACCCACGCTCACAATCTTTGCTCCAATCTCCTGGAAATACTGCGACATCTTCTTCACATCCAATTTCAAGTCCTCCTGCAAATCAAACATGCTCACGTCGTAGTTGTCCAATATGCAAGCCAAGGCGCAAATGTGCGTGACTATGAGGTCAAACTGGAACTTGCTAATCACTCCGCTGGTCGTAAATCTGGTCTTGAAGTCTTCCCAAACCGGTCTGGGCATATCATCAAGGATTGATGCTACCTCGTCATGTTTTGGTAGCTTCCTTTCATCTCTCTTGAGTATCGACTTGTCCAATGTTTCTACCAAAAACAGTATATACCGGAGAATCTTGAGCTTTACGATATCCACTCCCAAGTTACCGAACCGGGAGGAAACATATCGGTAATTACTGGTGATAGGCTCCTTTGCTGTCTTTTTGTCGAGCCATTGTTTCACGGGTACAAGTCCCAGGGTGTTCTCGCCGATGAGCCCTCCAACCGTATAAACATCTTTGACATCCTTTGCTTCGAGGTTGGGCTTTGGTCGAGGTTTATTGCCCTCACTTCCTTCTGCGAGTTCTTCTTTAGTTGCCATGGTGGCTGTGATGCTTCCAATGTTTTCAAGAATGGCCTTGTCACCAGAACCCATTTTTGTAGTTGCACCACCAGCGACTCTCGAGTGTCCAGGATTGATGGCGTTTTCGGTGAAGGAGGCAATCGATTTCTTTGACTTTTTCGTACCAAAAGCTTGCCCAAGTTGGTTTCTCTGATCCCTGTATTTCTGGAGTCCTTTGTTAGCATTGACGCTGTAGGTTTCCGCTGACTATAACTTACTACCTCGACATCGAGTTCTTGGACTGCAACCTGGTGTGACCTTACGGACCCACGTACTGCCATCTTGCGTGCCTCCATAACTTTCAGTTTGCCCGTCTCCGGATCGTAAATTCCCACATAATGTTTCAAAAGAGCGTCTGGTCCATCCGAGCTCTCTTCCCGCGCTGTGTAATCGAGTTTATGATGTGCTGAGGACTGGAGTAGGAGTTCTGTGTTCGAAATGGTGGTTTTTCTCGGATCCGAAGCTACGTTCTTGCGCTTCTGTGTGAATGGTTGTAGAGAAATGGAATTGGGGATAGCAAGGCCGCGGGAGGAAGCTGCATATATCAGAAAATGTTCAAAATAGCATTACAAGCATCACAGAGGTAGGATGGTTGCTCCTGCAAACTTACCCACTACAGGTGCCCATTTTTCTGTCTCTTGCAGAGCGATCTTGATCTGCTTGTCCTCTTCAATTGCGACCCTCTTACTCGGTTTTGAGGATCCATCTGCCTGTCTCTTGCGCTTCTTGACTTTCTCCGTTTTATCTGTCATGGTTGCTGATGGTTGGGGATCTCGAAGTTGGATGAAGCCTTGATAAAAAAATGCCGAAGGATAATTTTCTGCCCAAGGCGGTGGCCTAAATAAGTCTGGCGCGGGGAACACACCGCAACCCACAGAAGCTCGAGGAGCTCGAATTGGACTGATTGCGATGGAGTTAAATAGTCTGTCGCAGAGATTAATTCAAAGATTACCTAAGTATTAATTAAAGGTTGCGCAAGATAAAATAACTATTGCCTAGCACACGGGGTCGCAACGGTCTGTAATTCTTGGGGGGGGGGGGCGCAATCTGGGTATACCCCGCACGCTTCACCACTAGCATAACTTCTATAGAAGGTCACAATTAATCACAATCACATTTAAATTAAAAAGAAGCAAAGTTATTTTCAGTATGGCTTGTATTGTTGGAAGGCAACGATGTCTAGCATCTTCGGCAGCTTTCATTCCTTGGCTTCATAATTGGCAAACCCTAACATAACAGTCCCAAAATACATGTGTCTGGTGCTGCTTCCAAACATTTGATTCCACCAAAGGCCGACGGCTACGCGTCATCAAACTGCTCCATCCTTGAACACCGTGAACTGTTGCACCGAGTGGTAGTCCCAAACTGTGATAATGAACCGAATGCTGGAAAAGGCGTGGTAGATGATGCGGGGGATGGCGTAGAGTTGGAGGTTATATTGTCATGATGTGAATTTTGTGCGAGGTATGAGTACCGTTGATCGGGTTGTGGTGAGGTGTTTACTTGCTGGGAGGAGGTTAGCAAGTGTGTTGATGATCAAATGTCAATTGAGGGGGAAGCTTACGATCTGGCACGAGTCTTGCGGCGCTTTCTCTTGAGGCGCCTGACGCGCTTCTTTCTCCACTTCGCTCTCATCCTGATAACAGTAGCTGTGCTGTGTGTAAGTAAAGGATCAAGGCATTGGAAGGTAGAAAGAAGCAACTTACTTGTCAAAGTTGAGTGTTGTGATGAAGATGGAAGAAGAAAGGAAAAGTTCGAGCTCTCGATCTCGCCTTGTGTAGGTGCGAATACGCGCTAGGCCGAATCGGGGCTGGTGGCTCGCTTAGGGTGGCAAGCCCTAGATCACGTGCTGCGGGTGTCCATGGAAGACCACGGATTTTTGGTGGGCGACGACGGGAGAGACAGTTTCCGGCGTCTCGAGATTTTTTGATATTGAAGTGGATCCATTGGATTGCAGTGCGGGCGGGGGAGGAAAGCAGGAACATGCAGGTGCAACTCGTCAGGCCTTGGAGAGAATACATGGCGGCCATCCACCAACACCAGGCCTAACCAACACCAAGGACTCCTTCTCAAGATGTATGTCTTCGAGCAGAAATAGGGGACATTGTGATCATTGGATTGCTTGAACTAGATATCAATGGATTGCAGATTGGTGGAGGTGGAGGTGGAGGTGGCTCACAATGCATAGGCAAGCTTCTTTTCAACTACAGGACTTCATCTCTTTCTCCTAATACTTACACCTTTGTCTCATGGCGAGATATTTATAGTCTGCACCAACCTTTTTTCGTGTTTAAACCCCCCCCCCAAAAAAAAATTTGTATAAATATCTTGAGAGAAGATCCTCCTTTTGTAAGCCAAATAAGGTAGGATTTCTTCCGCTCAACTTCAAGACTAACCTAGCACAAAGATCAGAGCACCCGCCAGTACCTATGTATTAACTATGGTATTGATACCAGAAACAGCCGAATAATTCATGGTTCTAACCTCATTCGCACAAAATAAGATAATGTGCGAGTAGGTCAAGTTCGAAATTGCCCGTATAGCAAAAGTCCCAAAGGCATCATCGCCGCATGCACCCTTAGTGGTGTTGGTTCTGGGAGATGTGTTGAGATTGAAATTGCTCTTTGGTCTTGGAGATTTCGAGAAACTTTGGCACTCTATGGTTTCAGGAACAAGGAGCTTTTTTGATAAAAAATGCTTAGCCCAATAGATGGAGCATCTTGCCAGTTAAATCCATTCCCGGCCGTATGTCTCTTTCGTAAGAGCATTCATTCATGAGCAGCTGCTCCGTCGCTGAGAATATCGTCACTTCTGGGTCTACTTTTGGAAAGAAGAAAAAAGTATGGACTTCAAGCAGTCACGGCATTCAAGAGGAAGATTGCTCTTGGCTCTTGGCTCTTGACGCAAAGTCGTGTCGCTGCTTCCTCTTGGTTGAGCTTTCGATAGCTTCAAGTTGCATAGGTGCGCCCAGTGGCAATATGGCAACCAAGAAATCGAGGAATCAACCTCGAGGAGTCAATTTCGTGAAGCGGATCATGCGAGCAAAACAAATATGTTTTTAAGCCCCTTTGACTTTGGATTTCCATTCCGGGGGAACATCCAGAGGAAGCATGGAAATGGCGTGGTTGGTGCAAAAATTGAGTTGGGCACCTCAAGTAGACACACAAGGAAGGAGCGACCCTCCTTCCCTCAGAATTGACAACACCACGGATTTTGTCCAAGACAGCCTCGCAACGCCACCCACGGGGGCTACCTTTCCGCCGCCAGACCCGCCCTCTCGTTACCATCGTCAACAGCGTCATTTCCTCCATTATTACCAGCATCTACCTCCCTTGGTTCCACCACTGCTTTCCCTCTCCTGGTCGTTGTACCCTTCCATGCGCAATGTCTCTTCCGGAAGGCTCTACGGACCTTGACCGCTTTGGTGACCTTAGCATGAAGAACGCCGACTTCCACAGTGAACCAATCGCGCAAATCGAGGTTATTGATTCGAAGGAACATAACTCTAGGAGTGAGGCACATGGTCTCCCATCGCAACTTAGTCTAATTCCTCTCTAGTCATTGCCATTTTCCCTGGAATCGAGCTATATGTCGGTCGCGCACCTCACCATGGGCAAGACGGACAGGTCCTGTAAGTATAGCCTCCCTCTCATTCCCATCATGTTTCTGAAACCGTGTCAGGAACTACCCTATCCCCGATATACATGTCTCGAAGCTGCACTTTCGCATTTATTCTGTCATCTACGACAACGAGAAGGAGTCTGAAGTTGACCCATTGATTTATTGCGAGGACCTCGATTCCTCCAATGGAACCTATGTTAACAAACACCTTATCGGAATGCAGGGTCGGGATTCCCCTGGCTGGCTTTTGAAAGATGGCGACCAAATCAACATTCGTCCCTACTGGACATTTCGGTTTTCTCAACCTACCACAGAGCATACGCAAGACACAGCCGCACTTGAGAAGGACAAAGACGACATGATGGTATGGAGATTATTCCCAGCTTAAGAAATTATGCTTATCTTTTACTAGCATTTCCAGGACGAGTTTGTGGTTTCCCCACGTGCCCTCGGCATTGGGCATTTCGCTACTGTTTACTTGGCAGAAGAAGTCGAGAAAAAGAAGCAGGTAGCTTGCAAGATTGTTAGGAGCTTTAGGTGGGATTATGACGAGCAACAACGAACCGAAAGCCAGGCAATCATAGACGAGAGGCGGAAGGTTATGCGCGAAATCAAAATTCTTGCACAACTAAGTCATGTGAGAGGCTTTTTTCCTTTCCATAAGTCTGTCTGTTGCTGATGAATGCCAGCCGCATATCATCAACCTTATAAAGACTTTCTACTCTCAGACCAAAATGTATGAACCTTTCCTAGAGCAGAGTTGGGTTATTACTAATCAAAGTAGGTTTATTTTCATGGAGCTCGCAAGTGCTGGTGATCTCTTCTCGTACTTGAGATCCAAAGGCGAATATCTTGCAGACCACCACGGCAGAGTGATTGCCCTGCAGATCGTTTTAGCCATTGAGTACATACATTCGAAGGGAATTGCGCATAGAGATATTAAACCAGAGAACATACTTGTCATTAATACGGAATTCGGGGGGCGTGTGGTGTTGACCGACTTCGGCTTTGCGAGATATCAGGGAGAAGGCAAAAACACATCCGGTCGCATGAATTCAGTGGTAGGAACACCTGGCTATATCGCACCGTGAGTTTCTCATTAGCATCCCTCCACTAGCATAACTAACTTTAATAGTGAGGTAGATACTGCGGGAGGCTATACAATGGCAGCTGATTTGTGGTCGTTGGGTGTTTTGACGGCTTGCATACTTACTGGCTATCAAGAGCCCCTCGACCAACCTTTATGCCAGCTTAGCCAAATGGATATCGACACCCAAATCGACAATGATATGGAAAACGATGCAGAGGTCGAGTTGTCATCTACCGCCAAGAAATTCTTGCGTGCGCTTCTAGTTATCAATCCGCAGCAACGAATGAAAGCCGCACAAGCACGAGATCACTCATGGTTCCAAAAGCCGCATTCTGAGGCTGCCGTGATAGCACAACGGTACGGCCAAATTATTCGTTTCTGGAAGCAGCGCGAGGATACGAACATTATCGAGAAACTTCCAGATCTGGAGCCAGAACCCCAGATGCTAGTAGGATATGGTCCAAAGCCTCGCAGAAAACTCCCCGACACCTCCGCGAATGCATACATCGGTTTAGACCGCCACATACAACAACCACGAGATATGGGATCACGAGTGGCCGTATTGAACAAACTTCAAGATATAGGAGCTCATTTCTTGCCCTCCGCAGAGGAAACACGAAGTAAATTCTTCCCACAAAGAACGGCACCCTCGATAATGAGAAGTGGTGCGGATATATTTGGAATGAGACCTGGTGGATCTATACATAATCCTGTTCAGAGGGGTAACGGGGAGAATATATATGGAATGACACGGCCGCGATGCAATCCAGAGCCCGTTTCGAGTCAGGAAGAAAGTGGTCGAGATACATTTCCAAGTTCGCGATTGTACGATGGCTTCAGTCAGAGCTCAAGTCAGGAAGAAGAAGATATAAACATGGAGGAAGATACAAGCATGGAGGAAGATACGAGTATGGAAGACTCGATCGATACAACGGAGCAATTCACAGATTTGAGTGAGAAGATGGAGGAATGATTGATCTAAGGGGCAATTTTGCATGTTTGCTTTGTGTTTAAAAGATACCCATTTACATTTTCGCTAGAGATACAAGGTCGAGATATAGGATTCGGTGGATTTGCAACAAATACTCGATTGCTGGGGGGATTTGCCTGGCTAGGATTTGATTGTGTCTTGTTTGAGGAGCATAACAATTGAGGAGCATAACAAAGACTTCGTTTCGCAATAGAACAACCTTGTCGCCCGACTACTTGACAGGCTGCTTCTCTTTGTTCGCTTACCCAGCTTGCTTTATATGTTCTTGGTGAACAACTTAATTGTTTCCATTTATACTTTCTCGAAGGTGTCCCACCCCCCTTCTGATTCAACTAACATAGAAAAAGGTTCATCCATCTATATTTCGCCCTCGAGCGCAAAAAGTTTATGCCCAGTTCCCCAGCAACAACCCCCCTCGACGAACCCACAGCAGCAAGTCGAAATCCTGGCACCATCCCAATTCAAGCCTCCACCTACATCCAGAACACCCTCAAGATCCGCGAAACACCCCATCCCTCACCCCCTTCCCAAATGGCAAAAGAACTCGAAATTCTCCATAAGAACCACCAAAAAGCCCTAACAGAGAGACAATCCTGTCTCCGCTGTAAAACCCTAGGTCTTCGCTGCTCCTTCTCGGTTGATTTCGAGAGGAGTAGTGATACTAAGGTCTCTATTTATTCGACTAAATATTCTGCTTCTGCTATTCCTTTGGATAAGGAGAAGTTTATGGGTGTAGTTGAGGGAGGGAGACCGTGTTGTTCGCGGTGCTTCGGCGATGGGGAGGTGTTTTGTGTTGCCCCTGGTAAAGTGAGGAGGGGGGTGGCGAATGCTGGGTATTTTAAATTTGTGAGGGAGGAGGAGGGGTGGGTTGTTGAGGGTGCTAGTGGGGTTTTGGTGAGCGAGAAGATTGAGGAACTTCTTGGTCCTCAAAGAGAGGGGAGGAGATTTGTTCCACTAATTAAGGAGGGGGATGTTGATGGGGTAAAGAAGGGATTGCTTCCCATTTTCAAGGGAGAAGGAGAGGATTTTGGGATGGCGGATCATTCGGTTTATAATAGGCTGACGGAGAGGGATGCAGAAGAAATGAAGAAGTGGAGGGAAGAGGTAAGACTGTTTGAGGAACCGGAGGAGGTGGAAGATAAGAAACAGAGGGAGAAAGATGAAGAAGAAATTAGAATTTGGAAGGAAGAGGTAAGATTGATGGATGAATGGGAGGAGGTGGAAGAAGAATGGTGAGAGAGGTTGAAGGTTGTCTTAATGGATTTCACTTCAACCTATCAAGCCTAGTTCTTTTGATTCCGGACCCCGATTCTATTCTCTTTCCATTTTCTACTTCAACTAACTCTCTTTTCTGTTTCGCTCTTTCGGATCTTCTTTCCTTTTCTTTGACAGATTGAAGGATCAGGCAGGACCTCTCAATCTGTTTCTTCGTCTCCTTACACCCCTTCCCCTTTTTGCTCTTCCCCAACTAATAGAACTTCACTTCCAAAGCCATCATACTAATTTCATTTTTTCATTTCCTCTCATTTTTCCACCGCCTTCCTTTCAAAATCATAATCATAATCATATCACATTTCAAATGTTTATTCTGCTCATTCTTGGAATATGTGAACAACAAATAATTCAACGTTTCAAATCACACGAATATCTTGGTTCCTTAATTAATAGGCCCAGCTTCTTGTTCACGCTGCACTTTGGCAACCTCCCACTTATCTAAATTTCGAATGTTCCAAAGATTACATGTATCAATCGACAGAATCGAGTAATCCCTTGAAAACCTCAACGTATCTCCGTTCTTCTTGCTTGCTTGTATCTTCCGCCAATTAAGCGAGACGACGGATTTACCTTCGCGCACACATCAAAAACCTCTCACATAACAACGCTAAGCCACTTACAGAGTTTTGTTGCACATCGCAAAAGCTGCCTGCATGATTAGTGTGGAGCTAGTATCGTCTAGCGTCTGTCTTAGCGTTGAAGGAGGTTTTCAGTCCCGGAAATCAACGACAAGACGCGACTCAACATTAAAAAAAACTAAGAGTGGAGAGCACAAATATGTAATTGTTTCCACTTCGACTCAATTTCTCGTTGTGTTTTTCCGACTACTTTGTATTTCGCTATACTTGTGGTAAAACTTGTTGGTGTCGCCCGTTTCCCTAATTTCAGGCCGCGCTTACTTTGCTGCCGGCCGTTCTTTGCCGAATTTGACTAAAGAGCCAGCTTTGGGAATGCTTTGATAGTCGAATTGGTACTATATCAACAATTTGAGTTCATCGTCAAGACGATGATTGAACCGATCGGAAACTTTTGTTCAAGGTAGATAGTGGAGAAAGGGTTCTCCCCCACTTGTCTCTTGGTTCTAGTGCTTTCAAATGAACCAAGATGAAGCTGGAGAGCTGTTTACCAGGGTATGAAGGATTTCAGTACATGGATCAAGGAGCCTGAATTGTTTGGTATCGATATTGCCCGGCAATGCCCCCTGGCTTCATGAGATCACAGCCCATAGCAACATCTATTGCAGCCCCCCCAAAGTCTCCTGTAGAACCCAAGCCGTCAGGCGGTTCAAAATGCTGGCATCTTCAATCACATCTAGAGAAGGAGAAGATTTGTAAATGGTAATAATATTAGGCAATTGAGAATTCTCCGAAGATCTATCCACCCAAAACGTTTCTAGTTTGCAATTTCCTGCTCAACAGAGCTACGACCTGCATCTACAATCATTTCTTCGCCTTTTTTTTTGCTTCAATCTCAACACTTTGTGATTCCGCCTGCAGGTCCAGAAGAATGTTTCTAATCTGATCGCGTAGTTCCAACGGCGCTTGGAAATCAATATCATCAAGGGCTTCCCTATGCATGATCTTGCGCGCTATCTCATCAGGCTGCTTCAGAAATTCCTCAATATAGCTAAGAAGAAAGACGCCACAATCGTAGTCATTTGGTTGTTGAGGAATGCCGCTTGCTGACATTCCAACGGGGTGTGGCCAGTCGACTTGAACACCTTTTTTATCTTGAGCCTCAGCAATCAGGTATGACTTCAGCTTGGTGCAAGTAGCGGAGTATTTGCCCTCTAGTGAATCCAATGTGATGATCCTAGGTTGGGACGCATCGTACTTTCGGGGGGCAAACGGTTTTTTCTTCCCTCTTTTTGGACTAGGCTTCATGCTTTGCTGGGGATCCGGTACCTCCTTTGCCGAATTCTCAGATAGATCGACTTCGCCCGAGGGGTCAGCGGGATCAGCGATTTCAATGACGTTGTCATTCGAATTCAAAGCCAAAAGCCTACCGGGATTGCATATGATTGCAACATACCAATGGTCATCCTTCAGGTTTACCGGTACGATGATGTAGTCGTAGGAGAAAATATCAACCTTGGAGGTCCATCGTCGAACATTTTGGTAGTTAATCCGTTGCTTACCAGTATTGGTAGTAAGATTTTTGTAGAAAAATGTATTGAAAATGTAAATACGAGAGGCCGTCTGTGGTTGCAAATGTTCCTCCAACCAGCGAAGATAGAACTCGATTATACTGTCATTCAGATACACGCCATCGTCAAGCCTTTCTATGTCCCACTTTTCGACAGTTGCCTTAGCCTTACCATAGATTATTGTGTTTCGCCAATTTTCCTCCCATTCCGGATGTAATTGCGACCATCGATCTGGGATTTCAGAGCCAGGATCTTCTTCCTCAGAAGTGACGTTGGATTTTGTACGACGGGTCCTGCGCAAGCGAGGAGGACTTGAATCTCGGGATGGGGGTGAAGGTAGCTGTGAAGGAGAATTTGACTGGTACATTTTTTGAGGGCACGTCCTTTGAGATCCCCCTTGGGAAAATCGGCGAGAGGATCTACGAGTTGCGGTATTAGAATACCTTGTGGTTTCATTTGAAGGAAAACCCTCCCTTGAAAATTCATCCTCGCTTCCGCTATCAGGACGACGCTTTCTCTCTTTTGAACTGAATTCGATGGATTCTCTGCTCCGCCGCACCGTCCTATTTGTCAAGGGCCCATAATCCATAGAATCATTCTCATCCTCGAAACTGGTGTGTGGCTCTAGAATGGGCACAGAACGGGTCCGATATCGCCTTGCTGCTGAGACCAAATGCATAGGCATTGTCGGATCATACGTAGGTAAGATAACATGGGGCCAGCTTGTCCTAACTGGCAATTGGTGTCTGGCTGTGGGTATGACCTCCAAATTACCGCTATTGAACTCTTCCTCGGATCCTCCTAGGAATTCTTCATGTCCAGGGCGATCGATAGTCCGTCCCGTTCGTCTTGGAGAATTCCCCGGACTGAGAGCTCTTGTATTTTTCTGGGTATTTTGCGACCACATTCCGGGATCAATGGTGAGCTTTGGATTGAATTCTTGACGGTGTTGTTGACAGTGTTCCTGATGGTGTTCTGGAAGGTATTCTTGATGGTGTCCACGTAGCAAACTTCTACGCTGCGCCTTAAGCTGGCTGGGAGTTATGTATACTGGTGTGTGTTCCCCAATCTTTTGTCTTTTGGTGGAATGTGTTCCGCCCGAACGACTTTTTGGTGTTCCGTAGTACATAGAGGGAGTTCTCGCAGGGCTGGATCCCATTCTCATTGTCATGGGCGTCGAAGGCATATGCCCCTCATCTGGGTATAGGGCGGGCGGCATTGTTTTCGTGAACGCGAGCTCTTTGGGGAAAGTATTTGGGAGGGAGCTGAGCTGAATGCGGAAGTGGGAGTGGAGAGGACCTTGGAGGTGAAAGGAACTGGTGGACCTGTAAAAATGGTCAATATCATCGAGTGAATTGGTTCATGGCCCTACTAGATGTTCTTGTTCTTTGGCAAGCTGGCAGTGGTGTGTCGCGCACCAACATTGTCCTTGATCTGAATTGGACGGCAGCGAAGTCTAGAGGTGTCGTAGCTTTATTCAAAATATCGCTTGTCCACAAGGTACGTAGAGACTATGTCTTTCTACGTGAGGTAAGGTTGTTTGCGGAAGCTGCGAGCATCTAGCTATGCGCGCTCTAGGGACCCACTTGGAGCGGTTGGTGATTGGTCAGCACACCGCTAGCGGAAGATTTGCCAAGACTCGTTTTCTCAAGCGCATTCACTCCGAGATCGCTTTAGGGATATTTGAGAAATCATGAAGTCAGAATTGGCAAAGAAAACGTTATAAGTAAGTAGGTAGGCTAGGTTGGTATTATAGCAAAGTGACGATTACTGTTGAATTACAATATCCCACCGGAACTCCTGGCCTCCCAGCTTTTTATGAACAACCCAATGTCTATGTTGATACAGATCTACCTATACACACAAATTCCTGCCCAGACTTATTCATACGTAGTACAAGCAAAATTTCTCTTTCACCTTCTGAACTTTAACCATCGTCACCTGTCGATGCCTCTTTACCGCCCTCTTTGCCACCGTCTTTGCCGAAACCAGACTCGTAAACAACTTTGTGGGGTTCGTTGGACTGCTCGGCATTCAACTTCGCCCTGTACTCTCTGCCCTTCATTGTGTACCTTTTGATTTCTTCCCTGAAAGAGTTGGCCCATTGATTACCATCATCGGCCTCCTTGTCCCTGTTGTAAACCATGTTTCGCCGTTGCTTGCAGGCATCGTAGAGACTTCTAGCTTTTGTAGGGCCCGCAATCTCGGCCAAAGAGTACTCGAGTTCCCATTCGTCTTCGGGCTTGAGGGAAGTCGGGCGTTGTACTGGTTCACCATTGACTTTGTTACGCGTGGTGAGATACATGGCCATGATTGTTTGTTCGGATTCTTCACCGTCATTTGGCGCCTTCTCTGGGTCGGTTTTTACTTCTTGCTTGGCCTGGTCAGCAATATTCTCATCAAAATCCCAAGTCGTCCCCTCAATGTCTTTGCTGCTTTCCTCATTATGGGCCGATTCTGCAAGTTTATCGCTCTCTTCAGCATCAAAGTCCCAAGCCGGAGATGGCGAGGGTTGAATATCTTCGACTTCATCGACTTGATCGACTACTTGCGCCTCCTTGACCTCGTCAATCTCTTCAGCTGACTCACTTCCCCTCCCCTCTGTTCCTATGCTCTCTTCCAGAATCGTGTCTTCTCCAGTCTCCTTGCCCAGTCCCAGGACATCCTTTTCAAAGGCTTCAATCTTGGCTTTGTTGGTAGACTGTAAAGCTTCAATCTTTTTCTCATCCATAGGTTCCGCAAAAATATACATGTATGGGTTGCTATGTTCTGCGGCGTGAGGCCTCGTCTCGCAAAGAAGTCGCAAAGATTGATTCGGCCATTTGGCTGTCGCCCGATCAAGGACACGATTGAGAAGGTTCAGACTCAGCTTAAATTCCGAATCGCCAAGTGTTGTGTCTTCCGTCCCGTGTAGAGCGGCATCCATTTCTGGAAGACTGATATACTGGAATCCAAAGATTCTTTCAGTGTTATGAAAAGCAACGAATATTCCGTCCATGCGTCCGATTCTAACTTGTAAGGAGTATTTCAAGAAGGCAGACCGGATCATGTCATAGTATTCCCGCTCGAAGGACTCCCACTCGCCGTGGCGCGAGCGAATTTCATAGCTATTGCCTTCCTCGTACGCGGAAGTGTCCATGCGTATCGAAATAACTGCTCTTGTCTTCAAATCGAACATGCCAGTTCCTGGGACTCGGGGGTCATGAGCGTCAAGTTGTGACCTCATAAGAAAATCACCCATCGTTGTGTAGTGATAGGCCTCGGATTCCTTGCGAGTTTCTTCCGAGACAGGGTCAGGGCTATTCTTTCTATATCTCTCGAACTCTTTAGTTGAATGAGTGAGCAATTTTTCCATTGATTGACCAAGCATACTCAAAATATTCGAGGTATCATATTGCTTGTCAGCATCAATGGCATAAACTCCGTCTCTCCACCTGAGATACAACGCTGCAGGACTTCGTTGAAATGCTGTGAATGTTTCGAAAGGCGCTGGAAACTGTTTTGACAAAACCCCGACATCGATAGGTCGCCAATTAGATATAAGATAATGAAAATGCGACAGGGCAGCCGTCATGCTTGACGTGGACCCAGTGTACTTCTTCTCTTCGGTTTTCGTGACCTGCAGGAGGGTCTCGTCTCTGGATGAAGTGATGAACTTCTTCAGTAACGAAAAGTCAAATTCTTTGACGGGCATAATCGTTTGCAAATAAGGATCAAAATTGAACACCCTAGAGCGAGGATCTTGTAACTGGTAGACACCGGGATTGAAGAGGACTCTATCCAGGCCGTACGACAAGGAAGGGACCGGGGGTTGGGGTACATTAATTGGCACAAGCTCCAGTCCTTTGGGCGTGATCTTCTCAACACTTCCAACCATGCCCTTCGCGACTTTGATTTCCTGTGTCGGCGTGCGATCATTTTTATCTTTGGAGGATTTTTTTGTTGGGGGCAGACTGATTCTCGATCGACGTTTCGTTGGCAGGCGCATTGCTTCCTTGATACTCAAGCCTTTCTTTTGATTTGTCAACCTTAACTTTGCCGGGAGTCCTTTGGTTGACGATGACCCCGATTGAATATCTTTAATGGCTGCCGTGACATTTGAATCAAAACTTGTTTCGAATGCACTTTGTAAAGCTTCATGTAACTGTTTATCTGGGGGGTTTTCCTGACTACCTGTAGATTTCCTCTTCATTGCAGCTCTTTTAGCTCTTTTTCGACCTCTTTGGCTTAGTTTGCGTACTGGGGCGATTTCAGGTGTCTGCATGTCGTCGACCACATTACTCACTGGTCTTCTCGCGACTGAAGCACCCTCAGCTTGCAACTCTTTATTGGGAGGGTTCTCCTCCTGGATATCTGTAGATTTTTTCTGAAGTAAACCCACGTTTATTTTTGAGTCTCTTGTAGCTAGTATGCGTTGCATTCTTGTCGGCCGTTTAGAGACGACCCCATTATCAGTCAATTGCTTTCTCACGACCAAAGCCCCCACCGTAGACGGGTTTGGCGTAGATTCTAGTGACGCCTGGTCCTGGATTTTCAAAGGACTAGACTCCCGAGATACTGCGGGAATCGCCGTTGCCGTCAAAAAACTTGATTTCAACTTGTTTATTTTCAACAACCATGCTGGTGATATCACCTTTTGGTCCGCATCCTTGGGAACTTGTTCGGTTTCGATTGTAGACTGTTTTTCTTCCTTCAAAAAGCTCTCTCGTAGCTGTTCTGTTCGCAGCGACCATGAATTTTCAGGGGGTGTTTTCGATTCTTTCGCAGATTGGGGGAACGCCGTGAGATCTGTAGGCTTTTGGGTTTTCGACTTTGTTGTGGTGTTGGAAGCTTTTTTGCCAGCTTGGGGTTTGGTGGTACTTGGCGTGACTTTCGATTCGATCGCAGCTTGAGCAATCTCTGCCAAAAAGACGGACTTCAAATCTTCCAATTTTGAGGAGGCCTTTCTCTCAGGTAGAGCTTTAGTGGTAGCAGATTCACCCGCTGCTTCTGTCAAAAAAGTAGCTCTCAGATCGTCTATTTTCGATTCCCATGTATTAGGTTTGACGTCAGGTTGGCCCTTCTTTCCTCGCGCAGATTCTTTTGTTGGTTTTGCTGGCTTTCGTTTTTCGATTTCCGTCGATGGAGTATCTATTGCATTGCCCTTGCCCTTGCTTTTCCCCTTAGGCGCTGCCGTTGAGCCTGTCTGCGCATTTTGGCCGGCTGAAATAGCTAGTCCATCATCTGCAGTCCCTCCAATACTCGTAGTCTCCGATTGATCATTGCACGTTGCTCGAGAGGTTGAGAAGGAGGCAGCCCGGGCTCGCCAGGTGTGATTTGCGATGGTATTAAGGGTGTGAGGAGGCGAGTGGGAATGGGAAAGAGGAAGGCGGCTGTGCAATAAACATGAGGAGCAGATATAGGCAGTTCTGATTCTGGACCTCCCGTGAGACAATGCTGAAATCATGGAGAGCGTAGGGGAAGCGGATTGTTGAAGAGACTCCCGTTGTCAACGTACAAAACTCCCCAAAAGAAAACGCGATGTGCTTCCCATGCGGAAGAACATCGGGATGATCATCCGTGTGGACAGGGGTTAACCAGTTTCTCCCGGCGAAGTAGGTATCAACAACTTCATAGAAAACCGGGGGGTTCACAAACTCGGAAAAGATGAAAATAACCACAGTCTTTCTAGCACTGCAGCTAGCGATGGCTGAGTCGAGAATGTTAATGTATCTCACCGGGTATGGGGCATCTTCTCGTGATCACTTTACCAAGTATATTCAACAATCGAGCAAACTGACTTCTAGCTGACCATAGACAACACCAAAACACACCCTCCAAGCCATGGCTTGTTTCAGACGTCACGCATGTTGCATTAGCTTTCATGTCGTCCTCAATTTTCAATCGGCGGAGCATCTCCGAATCACACCCTGTTGGGATTGACGAGTGGCCATTTTTCACTACAGTGGAAGAAACAAGGAAGAAGTTCGAAGCGGAAACGAAGATTCTAATTGCAATTGGAGGCTGGGGCGACGAAGGATTTGAGGAAGCTGCTGGTACCGAGGGGAAGAGAGAATTATGGGCTTCAAATGTAGCGAGAATGGTGGACCACACCGGTGCTGATGGTATGCTATTTTCCTACCTTTTATGCTGCGTCCTATAAACTCTTACAATTGAATTTTGAGCCATATCTTTAGCTAGACGTAGAGCATATACTAATGTCTTGAAATAATAGGTGTAGACATAGATTGGGAATACCCAGGGTAAACCCCGTTCCACATTGCCAAATATTCAAATCCAAAGCCAGTCTAACAAACCCCAGTGGAAACGGGGAACACTACCTCCAGCCAAACCAAACAAACCCCACGAAAGCCTGGCAAATAAATGCATACCCTCTTCTCCTCGCCGCCATCCGTCAAAAACTTCCCGCCTCAAAACTCATCACCGCGGCCGTCCCAGGTCTTCCAAGAGACATGCTAGCCTTCACGGAATCCACAATCCCTCTCATACTCCCCTCGTTAGATTTCCTAAACATAATGACATATGATCTCATGAACCGCCGTGACAGCGCTACTAAACACCACGCTGGAATTCAAGCTTCACTTATTTCCCTGGAAGCTTATTCATCCCGAGGTGTTCCACCTGAGAAGATGAATGTTGGATTTGCATTTTATGTTAAGGGGTTCAAAACGGAAACTACCGAGATTGGAAGAGAGAAATGTTGGAAAGCTTGGAAGGAAAATTCCGGTATTGGGTGTCCGACGGGATTGATGGAAGACCCTGCCACGGGTGGGGATCTGGGGAAAACTGCAGGGTTTTCGTGGCATGATACTGTTCCCCCTGAACTTCAAGCTTCTTTTGAAAGAGCGAAAGAAGGTAGGAAATGGGATGAGATTGGCGGAGGGACTGGATTTTGGGATGAGGAACAAGATATGTGGTGGACATGGGAGGACGAAAAAGCTATTAAGGAAAAGGTCAGAAAGGTGGTTGGAGGAAAGAAAATGGGAGGGGTATTTGCTTGGGGACTTGGTGAGGATGGCGATAAATTCAGTCATCTTCAGGCATTGAGCCAGAGCTATGGGGATTTGGGGGATGTCAAGACGAAGTCTAGGGATGAGCTGTGAGTCAATTCTGACTTGGAATCGATTCCTGAGGCACTGGCTCAAAAATTCAAAAATTCAAAACTCTCAACATCAATACGATAACAAGTCAAAAAGACTATCATTCTCCTACTCCAACGATCCCACACCGTACAATTCTCAAAACAAACCTCGGAAGTAAAAACCACAGTCATCAACGCACACCGCCACCCTCAATCACCTGACGCCCCAACTTCGACATGCAACAAAACGCAGAAAATCCTTCAGGCACGCCCGATCGGTCGGCTATTCCAGTAATAAGCATGATCATGCAATCCTTCCTCTTACTTAAGCATAAAAGTGGAAAGGAACTGGAGGTCTGAAAATAGACGCGCGCCTACGTAAGAGATAAGAACTTGAATACTTTCGCACAACTCCTTGCGGTTAAGGTCGCCTGGTGGGTGGAAGGAGTGAGGTTTAAAATGAAGGTTATTTTGGGAGTGCTGGGTAGGGTGAGAGTTTCGGTCATTACTCTGCGTGGACATGTTTAATTTAAGAGTCGGCGACTAGATCACTTGATTCTTCTACTACACGCTCTCGATTAACAGCTGTGATGGTTCCGAGACAGCTGAAAGTGATAATAGGGCAGATGTGCGTAGTGCAATGATTGAATCTTTAGGTTTATACCTGAAAGAAGTAGGAGCTTTGCAGATGAGAAGGTTGAATTTTCGATTCATTTGATTTAATGGCCAATAACGACAGGACTCGTCCAATCAGTGCATGCACACATCGATTGTCAAAAAGTAATACAAAATCAAAGAGAATAGAAATGAGCAAGAAAATAATTGAATAAAAACAGAAACGCTCGCTCGCTATGCTATGCTAAAAACCAAAAACCCAGTGCAAAGGAAGCCCAATTATTCCAATCCCATTATTCTTAGAGTCTAAGAGCTCACATTGGCTTAGAAACAACTTCAGGACATCTCTTGATACAATCGGCAACACCTTGAGCAATAGAAACAGGAATCTGTTTTCTAAACTTTTCCAAATCCTTGGCCTCAACAGCCTCTCCGAAAGCGGCAGTGAAAGTATCCCCGTTCATAGCGAGGAGCTCATCAGCCACCTGTCCAGTTCCAAAATCTTCCGCGTTGAAAGAGGCAATGAATTGTGCGTCCTCGCATTCAGGGTTGAATTGCGAGTGGACTGAGCCTTGGTAGAAAGGAGTCATTTGGAAGGGTCCGAGTTCGTTGCGGATTACTCTTCGGCCTGATTTGGGGTTCTTTGGGTCGATCAGGACTCCGTTTTCGGGAGCCATTTCAGTGACAACTTTTCCCTTGATGACGATCTGAAGCTCTGTAGCTCTGGGGTGCACATGCGGTGTGTTAAATCCGCAGCCTTTGAGGAAACCAACTGCCATTCCTGAACCAGTTCCGACTAGAGGTGCGAATGTCTTTCTGTTCGCAGCAACAAGATCACCGCCTGGTCCTCCCTTTCCCTTCTTGGTTGGGTCGTCGAAGTTGAAGACGAATTGCTTGTCGTCGGGGAGGAGAGTGTATCGATCGGCTGCAGAGTCGGCGAGGAAGAGTTGCTTGGTGATATCCGAGGGAAGAGGAGCCGCTGGTGCACTGTCGGATTTGGTAGACGGAGCTGAAGTGCTAACGTTGCTGGGAGCAGAAGATGCTGTGCTAACCATGCTAGGAGCTGGTGCTGGTGCAGCATTGGCCATGAAAGCCATGATGGCGACGGCGACGGCGGTAGAGTTGACAAGCATATTGAATATTAGGTAGTGGATTGGTTGATTGGGTAGTTGGTAATTAAGTAAAGCAAAGTAAACAAGTACGAATGATAAATAGTAGAAGATCCAAGGAAAAAAGACTAGGAAATAGACTCAAGGAAAAAAGACTAAAGAAAAGGGAGGATGTTGTGTGTGTGTGAGGTTGGTGAAGAAAAAAGACATTTGGGGCAAGTGACAAAGGATATATATACTAATGTTGGCTGTGGTTGTTGATTTCTTGCGTAGCCTTGCTCATGCTTGGTCACACAGCAAAGTTTACATTTTCTTTGACAGCAGAGAGTTATTTCGGGTTGCCAACCGCGGTCAGCTACTACCCGCGCTGGCGGATGTTGGATGTAAGCAACGGCGCAGAAAAGAAGCGATGAAGGGGGGGCTGAGCAGCTGCACCTTTATTTGTAGATCCAATTGTTTGATTGGCCAAATCGCATCCTTCAACTCCACATGGTCAGCAGGGGTAATGTAAATCAATGATTTCTCGGGAGCGAAGATCATATCGCGTTGATACGGCCAGTTAGAAGCCCAGAAACAAGAGATTCTCTTTGGATGACAGCCTGGGATAGCCGCGATTCCTTGTAAGAACCGCGGGAAGTCAGACATCCGAAACAGACGCCATCGGTATGGCTGGTCATATGTGCCAGCGCTACTTGGACATTTGCTTCGCGATAGACCGATAATTTGGCATTGAATAATTGTAAATCGGTGGCGCGAGATGATGGAATGTGGTAGTTATTTTTGAGTTTTTAACAAGGAGTCGGTCATAAGTTTGATCAAAATTGATAACTCTTCTTAGTAGGCCCACCAGGGTGATTCTCCGAGGTCCTCCACTGACCACCACATTTCCTACATTCACCGCTTTCGCAGAAAGGTGTACGAAGTAAAACTCTCATTCCAACAAACAAATAAAAAAACAAACGCGCGGTCTTAAAATCAGCCGAAGGCTCATAGCATTGCGGCGTTGACCTAAAATCTCGCCTTCTATATATTTTGCTTCTCTGTGTTGGCGGCCGCTCATGTAGCCTATAAACTTCTTCGGCGTCTACTGCAGGGATCTTCGGAGAAGGAGTAAGCCACAAGAACAAAGCCATTGCCACGTGAGATTCAGCTCGAATCCACAAATGCCTTTGCCAGAGAGTAAGATTCTCGAAATGATGACTAGAAAACGAACCCACAAATAAAGCAGCGGAAGATAATGTAGGGGAAAGCATGCAGAGAAACGTATATAATTGTCAAGAGAAGTGGAAAGCTACCAAGCACCTAAATATACGTCAAAAGAAATCTTTATGTCAAATCGGCGGCCGACGATTTTAGACCCCCGCCTTGTTGATTGGTGTTGGCTTTCTTCGCCAGCGAATCGCAATTTCCCACGTCCCCGGCTTCGTCTTGTTGTCAGCTGGTTGGTTTCTCCACCTAATCACCACCCCAGTTCTGGAGACAATGAATTTTGTCTCTCGACTGCGCAACGGCGAAAATAACTGTTGGAAGCCACTTATGTATAACGAACAACGTCGTCAACAAGTCTTGCTTCCGTACATTTGAAAATCCTAGGCAGGCCACTTTCCTCAAATGGAACATCTTCCTTGATCATCTTCGCAATTCCCTTCGCTGCAAGGAATATGATTGGCATTCCCCCGCCATTATAACCCGCAAGAATGAAATGGTTCTTCTGGCCAGGGACGACTCCGCAATGTGGCATATCATCTGATGTCCATCCAATGACTAAATAATTACAGTCAGCTGCTAATCCTTCATCCCAAAACAGAAGTGAGAGTTTTGCGAAATTGGGTTTCACGGGAAAGTCAAGACTTACTTCCGGTCCATAGGTAATCTATCGCCGCGCCGCTCTTTTCCCAGCCGATGAAGTTCTTTTGCATGACTGACTCGAAATGGGAACGAGCTGGCTCGTGGAGCGTACTGTCATCAACATTGTTGAACCAAACGCTTCTGTCTTTGACATATGTTTCCCTGCCCCCCCCGCAAATGATACCACCATCGGGACGTGGGATCAGATAATCTCTCACTGCAGGTCCGTTGTAATTGAGCCCATAAGTGTGATTGAGATGAGGAGGTTGGTGGGTTGTATCTTCAGGAACGGAGATGTGAGAGCAGGTGATCTTAATCGGCACAATCTTACGGGCAACGGTGGGACAGATACCAGCAGTGTAGGCATTGGTCGCAAATACAATCTTCTTCGCACGGATGTTTCCTCGAGGGGTTTGGGCAATGGAGTAGCCCCCGTCATTTGTGATTGAAGTGACAGGCGTATGGGTTTGCACATTAATTGCGGTCCTTTCGACTAATCTGGCAAGTAAACCAGTAACAAATTTGTACGGCCATAGTTGAAGAGCAGTTGCAGAAGTTGCACCCTTAGCTCCTTGAACTCCAGTAATCTGATCTGTGTAAGCATTAGGAACTCCAAGGAAGAGGAGACTTACGAGCCCAGCATGCTTTAGTCCTATGAATTGGACATCTCGTATGAAATCCAACCCCTCATCTAATTGCCCCGCATATATCTTTTCACACTCATCCGCGTGAGCCTGAGTAAGAATAGTCTCATAACAACGAGTGAGCACTGCTTCGCAATCGAGCTTCTCCTTTTCGGCTACCGCTTTCATGGCATAAACTTGCTCAGCCGTAAATGCGGCCAGTTCTTTTGCAGCTTCCAGGCCGTGTGCTTTGGTCACCTTGTCCATCTACGAGTACAACATCATGAGATGACCACCTGGGTTCTTGAATCAGCACAACGTTTGCGATATTATAGGGGGGCCCGTACCATTTCGTCCCGTTGCTCCTGAACATACTTCTCTAGCCTCGAGAAGCACAACGGAAGGTGGAGATGTATTATCTGTGAGGAGATGATAGGCTGTCGAGACACCACTCAACCCCGCTCCAATTATCAGAACATCACATTCTTCTGGCAACTGGTTTGTGGATCTGTAACTATCAAGTTCATGGAGCTCCTTTCTCCAATATGGAAGAGTCGAATTCGGTACCGGAAAAATGTTTGGTTGCTCCATGTTGACAGATATAAAGCTTGACTTGAGTCTTTAACAAGATTGAGTTCAGAACAAAAATAAGAAGAGAGCTAGCTGGTGGTAATTTCAAAAAAGGACAAGAAGATATATTCGGAGTTTATAGAAATATATTCCTTCCTAACAAGATTCATAGAGATATGGCTGCCTGATACAATGATATAGAACGAAGGGTAATACATATCAGAAACAGAAGATGTACGCGGCATACTACGCTGCTTGGAAATTCCAAAAGAAAATTCATATACATCCGTTCTCTGCAATCTTTAGCTGCCTGATGAAATGATGCAGAACGAAAGGCGTGGGATATCAAAAATGGAGGAGTACACGCGGCGTACTGCACCGCTCGAGGAATCCAAGTTTATGGAGCCAACTACTCCTGGTCATACCACGTCACTGGACTACCAGTAGGTAAAAGAGATATTCCACCTATATGCTTTCCCGTACCGTAAGTGACTTTTTTGTTGAAATCTTGAAGTGGGGTGAGCTTAGAGGACCAAACAAATTGGCCCGTGCATGATTTTGAACAACTTCGCGTCTCCCAGCTTCAGAACGCGACATCTTCCACCACCAACACCAAAATGGCCAAAGCAAAAGGCGAAGAGAAGGGAGAATCCTCCACATCCGCTGCAAAGAATGTGTTGAAAGCCAATACCAATGGTATCGCGAATTATGAACTGCCATGGTAAGCCTTCCCCTCTCAATTCCTTCCTTGCCCCCAAGCTAATTCTCCCATAGGGTTGAGAAATACAGGCCCGTTTTTCTGGACGATATCGTTGGCAATACCGAGACTGTGGAAAGACTGAAGATCATTGCAAAGGATGGCAACATGCCGCATGTTATTATCTCTGGTATGCCGGGAATTGGAAAGACGACTTCGGTGCTGTGTCTTGCGAGACAGATGTTGGGGGATTCATACAAGGAGGCCGTTTTGGAACTCAATGCCAGTGATGAGCGAGGTTTGTAATACCCACCAAGCACATGAAGGCTTTACTGACTGTCTATACTTCAGGTATCGACGTTGTCCGAAACCGAATCAAAGGCTTCGCCCAAAAGAAAGTAACCCTCCCCCAAGGCCGCCAAAAACTAGTCATCCTCGACGAAGCAGACAGCATGACATCCGGAGCCCAACAAGCCCTTCGTCGAACCATGGAAATCTATTCCGCCACAACCAGATTCGCATTCGCCTGCAATCAATCGAATAAGATCATCGAACCTCTCCAATCTCGTTGCGCCATCCTCAGATATTCCCGCTTAACAGACGCCCAAGTTGTGAAGAGGATATTGCAGATCATTGAAGCCGAGAAGGTGGAATATAGTGAGGATGGTCTGGCTGCTTTGGTTTTCACTGCGGAAGGAGATATGCGACAGGCTATTAATAATTTGCAGTCTACTTGGGCGGGTTTCGGGTTTTTGAGTGGAGATAATGTGTTCAAAGTTGTGGATTCTCCTCATCCTGTTAAGATCCAGGCGATGCTTAAGGCATGTCATGAGGGGAAGGTAGATGCTGCTTTGGAGATTTTGAAAGAGCTTTGGGATTTGGGATATTCGAGTCACGACATTATCAGTACCATGTTCCGGGTTACAAAGACGATACCGAGTTTGAGCGAACATGCGAAGTTGGAGTTCATCAAAGAGATTGGATTTACACATATGAAGATCTTGGAGGGTGTTCAGACTCTACTCCAGCTGAGTGGATGTATTGCGAGGTTGTCAAAACTCAACATGAATCCAAACAAGTTCAATGCAAAAAAATAATGAAGGATAAGATAGGGGATGAATGGAACGGCGTTTGGGGATTAGCTATCGGGAAGCTAGCTGGCGTAAATGGTTTAGCATTTACATATTGTTCAAGTTAATTTGCAAATAATTGCTGAAGACTTATATTACATGTTGTTTTATCATTTTGGTTTCTCTGGGGTTTGTTCTGGTTCATCGAATTCCTGCTCGTATCTCTCCCAAGCAGCACGATCTCGCATGATGCGTTTCTGCATCCTTACTCGTACTTGGTAGTCTCTGATTCTCCGATCAGCTTCTAAGCAAGCACCCGTGATCATACCTTTCAAAGTCAGCTTGATCCTATTAATTTGGTACGGAGAAAAAGGGGTTAGTTTTACCAGACATCTGTATGAAGCTATACATCATTAGTATTGCCATAGCTAGTCTATAAATTGGATGTAACTCACACTTTAAATTGAATTGTCAACCCTCTGTAAATAGGTGACATAGCATAGGCCAAACCACCAAGACCTCCATATACAATTCCCCACTACACAATATGTTAGTATATCTTTTCCATCTAAGAAAATGAAAATGAGAAAAGTCACGCCATGCCATACCTTTGAAGCTCCAATCAAAGCACCCTTTCCACCTTCCCAAGCAGCTCCTTCGGCATCCTCATTCTTCAACCCGCCAGTAGTATGTTCCTTCATCGTCGTAGTACCATTTGACTCCTCTTTCGAAATAAACGAAGTCGTGTTGTCTTGAAGCTTTGGAATGAAAGCTCCTGAGCCTCGAAGCACTTTCTGAACGTCATGGACAGCACAGACCAAATCCCGCACTCCCCCCGATATCGCAAACCCCTTGCCAAAGCTCCAAAATATTTCTAGAGAGCAGCTTGGTTCAAACGAATACAACACCACTAATTAACAATCACCTCCCCAACCTTACAAAGGTCTTACGAAAATGGGAGAACCAAGAGTCCGTTCCGCAGCGCTAAACCGCAACACAAACGAAACCAATATCGTCCTCGCAATAAACCTAGACGGCGGCGCATTCCCCAAAGATACCGATGCTAAATTATTAGGCGGTTTAGAGGGCCATGCTACACAATCCAGCAAGAGCCAGACTATTTCTATCAACTCGGGAATTGGATTTCTGGATCATATGTTACATGCTTTGGCGAAACATGCCGGTTGGAGTTTGAGTTTGATTTGTGATGGGGATTTACATAGTATGTTTTCTTATTTACTTGTTGGTTCTTTGAAGCCCAAGTTGGATATCTTGCTAATTGCAATTCTTCAAAACAGTCGACGACCACCACACAGCAGAAGACGTCTGTCTAGCCCTCGGAAGCGCGTTCAACACCGCTCTAGGCACTCCCACCGGTCTTGCAAGATTCGGATCCGCCTACGCTCCTCTCGACGAAGCCCTCTCGCGCGCGGTAGTAGATCTCTCGAATCGACCATATGCAGTTGTAGAATTAGGTCTGAAGAGGGAGAAGATTGGAGATCTGAGCTGCGAGATGATTCCTCATTGTATGCAGAGTTTTGCGCAGAATGCGAGGGTGACGATGCATGTTGATTGCTTGAGGGGGGATAATGATCATCATCGAGCGGAGAGCGCTTTTAAGGCGTTGGCTGTTGCTATTAGGATGGCTACTGCGAGGGTGGCGGGTAGGGAGGGGGAGGTTCCTAGTACGAAGGGGACTTTGAGTACGTAGGTTTGTATGAATTGAAATTGGAATTGGAATACTTTTGGATAGTTGGGGGCGGTAGTTGGCTGGATCGACTGAGGTTGAGTCAAAAATATCAACTTCTCCAAACTTCAACCACCGAACGGAACCCTAATTGATCGACCATGGACTATGGCCTGGACATAAGAACAATACATGAATTGACTTACTTACTCCATTGACTGTTTGAACACAATTTCGTCTTCCCCAAACTTTCTCAATCTGCAAGGGGCCGTTTTCCCCGCCATCAAATCCCTATCGCGCTAGCGGGCCCTCCAACATCCCTGCACCAAAAACTTTCCTCCATAATCTTTTATCGCGACCACCACTTGAGCTCCCAGCCCAATACCACAACCCATCCCACCGTCCTCTCGTGATTTCCCCAAACCGCCAACATGGCGCCCTCCCGCACATCCACAGTAAAATCCAAACATGCAACCAACAAATCCGGCATAAAGAACTCCAAGACCTCCTCAAAATCGCGCAGCACCGGCTCCCAAGGCGACGGAATCTCAAAGCCCAAGAGCGCAAAATCAAAAAAGACACAATCCAAAGGCGTAGCTCTCGGCTCGGTAACGGGAAAAGGAGCGGCGTTGAATAAATTGAAGAAGAAGAGGAGGATTTATACCGAGAAGGAATTGGGTATTCCGACGCTGAATATGATTACGCCCGTGGGAGTGGAGAAACCGAAGGGGGGAAAGAAGGGGAAGGTTTTTGTTGATGATAGGGTAGGTTATGCCTTTACCTGCTTTCCACTTTTCATTTGTACCTCTTCTTTTTCGAAGCCGAGAGAGAGAGATGCGAGTGGCAAAAAATGATAACAGCTAACAAGTGGCAGGAATCAATGATGACAATCCTCGCCATGGTGCACGCCGAAAAAGACGGACAAATCGAGTCAAAAATGATGAAAGCGCGACAGATGGAAAACATCCGCGAAGCACGAAAGGCAGAAGCGGAGAAGAGGGTTGAGGATCGAAAGAGTAAATTGGATGAGACCAAGGAGGGGTTGAAGAAGAAGAGGAAGAGGGCTAGTGCTGAGAAGGCGGAGAATGGGGAGGTGAGGGAGGCGGCTGTTGCGGGGACTAAGGCGTTGAGACTTAAGAAGAAGACTGTTAGTTTTGCTTAGGGGTTGGGTGTGGACAATCCGGTGTAGATGAAGAACTTCTCGCCCGGGATCATGGGGAGACTTTGTTGCTGTGGAGAGGTAGATAATTTTTGTCTTGCAAGGCGTTTTTGGGAGGGTTGCATTTGGGCGGTGTGTTTGGAGGTACATAAAAGGTTGAGATACCATGGAGTTTTTTCTAAACTTTGCAAAAGAATTGAGAAAATGTTCAACGAGTTATGTTTTCAATGTTCTAATGCTCTGTATTTGAGGCATCTTCGCTATCTATGCAAGCAGATGCAAAATGTCTATGAACAGTCTCTAGCCTATTGTACATTCTATATTCATCATCCAGGGGAAACATTAAAACTCTGGCAAATAATTGGACCAAGAGATTTTCGTACGTCCTGTGCTCCATTCGAGTTTATACATGGCTTGCATCTTGGATGATGCGATCAGCCTTGCCATAAGCCATCTTACGACGCATTGGCACGAATTCTGCTGTGTGTTCAGGTCCGAACTTGGTACGCTCTCCGTTAACATGGACGGGTGGTGACTTGACTTCGAAAGCCATCTTGTTGAGGAAGTTGATTGCCTGTAAGCGGTATTAGTGAGAGTTCTGAACAGCAATAGTGCCTTTTATGTGGGAAATCCGAGAATCCGAGAAGGTATAAACGGTAACTCGAGTCTCCCAAAGTTCCCACATAATATTTCCCATTTTCAAAAGGACTGGAAATCTTACCGGGCGAGCATGCCATCTCCCACCACCAAGCTCAAACCAGGAAAGATGACCTCCAAGAGAAGTTGTGCACATGACAGCGTATGGTGTAGCTTTAATTTCTTGCCATGGTAGAGCCTCGCTGCTTGCAATCTATATCGATCTTCTGTTAGCCCGGTCCTTGAATATAAATATTTACTTAAATACTAGACTCCTTTCTACCCGAGTTTGTTGGTAGTGGAGGGAGAGAATCGAGATCAGCATGAAAATAAGGAAAATCGAACTCACAGGATCATCCTCTGCGTTGATAGCAAATAATGGAATCTTGACTGCCAATAGAGCATCCGTTGAAGAAGCATCTCGATAATAAGCTCCCTCGGTAGGATATCCCCAGGTTGGTCCTTGGACTTCTCGATCAAACTCATGAAGATATCGAGCCTTGCTTATCTTTTCAAAGTCAAGGTTTGTGTTCTTCGCAATTTGGTCGTGATGTAATTCCAAGAGTCTCTTCATGTTGTTTCCCATTGTCTTTGAGTAGATCTCCCGTCCAAGCCATGTTCTTTGCAGTGCCAAGGATCCCGATTCCAAATTCCATGGGTTTGAGATGACCACAGCAGCTTTCAAAATACATGCGTCACCTTCTTCGCCCAGGTAAGTAGTGAGGATATTTGCGCCTAGTGAGAAACCAATTCCATAGAGAGGTCGATTCGGGAAGGTCTTTCTCAACCATTTGACAGTTTGGCGAGTATCCCAAGTAGCTCTGGCATTGTAGAGAACGCTACTGGTAATCTTGTGTTTGGCGCAACCTCTAGAGTTGATGACACATGCCTCCCACTGTTGAGTCTCGTGTTCTTGAATCAGAGGGTACAGGACATGCTTGAGGTAAATTTCATAAGAGCCTCCAGAAAGTCCATGCAAGGTCACAAGCATAGGCCTAGTATCGAGTGAAGCAATGCCGGCAAACTCTTCATCAGTGTAGAGAGTTGTACGAATTGGCAAACTGTCATCAGTGTCCGTGTTTGGGGTGACAACGAAATCAACAGCATAGGTCTAAGGGGGAGTCAGTTTTGATGCTTTAGATAATTGCTGCAGATAAAAATCGTGAATCTTTATTCAATAAAGATACAGGAAAGCTGTCCAGGATCTTTTTTTGAGAAGAAGACATTTTGACGTGAAAGCAAAGAAATAATTTAAGCTTACTCCCTCATAGGTTGGATCCTCGGCTTCAAAGATCTTGCGCTTATAGAAGACCGGAGGACCATCATCTTTGAACGAGGTCAACATGGTCTGCACATGGCCGTTGAAGAGAAATGGATTGAGTTGACATGGTGGCGTGGATTCCTCGCATACTTTGGAAAGGTGAGTTTGAGACTTGTGAAAATGGGTAGATACGACTTACTCCTTAACAGATCCGTTTCCGAGCCATCATTTTTGGTCAGAGCAAGAGGAGAGGGTGAGTGAGTAAAGGTCGTCCTTGCATGGCCTAACCACTCCATTTTGAGGGTGGAAAGTATTTGATTGGGGAGTTGAAAGTTGTTGGGATCGACGGCAAAATATGTCAAATATGTCAAATATGTCCAGGTGAGATGGAAATGCCTCGGCAGGATCCTTTGGGAACCTCAAACAGGGGGGGGGCAAATGGCCGAAGTTCTTCCTTATCTCGGGGAAGGATGCCAAGGCCAGATTTCACTGGTTGGACTACCGTATAATCTTGAGAAAATGGATACGAGTCTAGCCTGATTTGGCTGTGGCGCCCATGGCAGAATATGTGGCGCAACAGGCGGTGATTGAGTTTGCACCGACCAAAGCGGTTAGACTCATATCCACTTTCTGAAGATTATACGGTAGTCACTGTAGGGTAGCAGCAGAGCAGCAGACCTGGGCAGTTGGACGACTCGTCTTGGCTAAATCGATATCGATATTTAGACGTTGTCGGGAGTGACGCTGTCAAAGGTAGGAGACAGGAGACAGGAGACAGGAGACAGGAGACAGGAGACAGGACACAGGACACAGGACACAGGAGACAGGACACAGGACACAGGAGACAGGACACAGGACACAGGACACAGGACACAGGACACATAGGAAGTATGTCGTATCAGGGCAGTCCACACCCACACTCTCTCAATGAGCATGGCAATGGCTGGGGAATTGGCCATCCCAATACTCTTCCTCGCCCCGAAATGCGATCCCCATACGCGCAAGCCCAAAATATAGGACTTAACCATAATCCGTATCCGACCCCATCGAATCAGTACTCTTCACCCACCCAACATCCACCTCAGTATGCAATGCCGCCTCCCGACCCAAACCGCTATGGCGGACCACCTCCTACTCACTCCAACTATCCACCTCCGCAGCCTCCAATGTTTATACAACCTTCCCAACTCTTTCAGCAAGTTCCGGCGCATATGGGCCAACTAAACTCCACCTCTCGAAATAATGCCCCTGCGAGTAATTCAATGTATATCAATCCGGCAGCCATGTCTAGTCCAGCCCCAGCACCAGCACCGGCCCCCGGACCGCAGCAAGACACCTCGAAGGTCCTTATCTCTCTCGCGGAAGAGTACTTGGATGCTGCTCACCAACTCGGTCCCTCGGCTTCCGTCCTAGTGACGCCCGCTCACGTCGAGCCATACCAACGGCTAGTTGCGACGGGATTGAAATGTTTAGACGCAGCGCTGAAGAGAGGGAAGCTACCGCCCAGGTTGGAGGCCAATGTTCGACTACGTTATGCTGGTGTGCTTCACGAAGAGACGGATAATACAATGGAGGCGGAGACTGCATTGAGCAAAGGAATTAGTCTTTGCGAGAGGGTATGTTTCTTTGGGGCGCCCGAAGGACAAGAGAGCACTTCTGACTTGGATTAGAACCATTACTATGATCTCATGTACGCCATGCAGTATTTACTGGCTCGAATAATGGCACAAAAGAATCCAAAGGCCGCCATGAAAGCACTAGATGGATATATCGTTGAGGCAGAAGCGTAATTCGCTCTTTTGTGCTTCTGGTAGATTCAGGCTAACTCCATAGCAGCTACCAACATATTTCTTGGGTTTATGCCCTTCGATTTCTGCGAGCTCAATATGCCATGGAAACTGGAAATCTCGCAGACGGCCATTCTGCAATTACGACTTTACACAAGATCTCGGAACTTGCGACCAAGGAACAGGATAATGCGATACACCTCACTGCCTCTCTGATTGAAGCAATGGCACATATGAGGTCAGCAGCACCGGATGCCCTCACACTTGCCCACGGAGCCCTTGGTGCTGCACGAAAACATCAGTTAGATGTCGGTGCTAGCATATTGCAGCTCAATGGCTTGACGCATCTCCTCGATGTCATGTGCAGTATTCGGGAGGGAAATATACCAGAAATGTCGGTCAAATTGAAGAATTTACAAAAGACAATGGATCAGCTTCTCCATGATGATAATTGGGATCGCGCTTGTGATACCATAGCCATTCCCATCAACAGAAATCCCAAAAGCTCACATACTGTCAGCCATGAGACGAGATCAGTCCTGGGAATTGGGGAGGATGGTCGCGATAATCTAATGTTCTCGTTTCTTAACAAAACTGATGCATACTCAATCGCGTTAGTTCTCTCTTTCTGGTTTCAATTATCTCACTGACCAAACTTCCCAGTTACCTACTTTGTGGGGTCGTGTTCCTACACCAAAACAATCAAAAGGGAATCAAGTACTTGAGAGAGGGTCTGAATACTTTAGAAGGTAATCACAATCTCCATCGCATAATATATATTCAATACTAATGCGACAAAAACAGGGACTACCAAAGCATCGCGACTGACCGAAGGCCTGTTACCCGAAATGGCCGAGAAGCAACTTTGGCGAGGAGAAATCATGTGTTATTACCAACTATACATGGCTTTCTATGCCGCTGGGGTTTCGGACTGGAAACAAGTCAAACTCAACATCGATCAGCTAAGGTCCACAGCTCGACAATTTGATTTTGCTCTCCCTGGCCCTCTTGAATGTCTAGCGTTATACCTCACAGGTGTCTACTACCAAGGCGTAGGAGATCTGGGCACAGCTTTGAGGATATTTCAAGATCCCAGGTTTTCCCTCATTCAAGGCAAAATGACCCCCACTTCGAAAATCGAGCGCGAATTCTCTATTATAGCGGCCCTCAATGCTCTTTGGATTCTCCAAATTCCCAGTCATCAGAATACCGCCAACAATGCGGCCACTCTCGCCATGCTCGAACCCATCTGCGACAAACATCCCAACCTCGATATCCAAACTGCCTTTCGACTCGTCCAAGCGACTGTTCCTATCAACCCTCCAAATCCACTCTTCTCCATCAAAAATTTCCTGGGCAACGCGCTCGGCGGAGCAAAGAAGACTCAAAATAATCAATTCATATGCATTATTCTCAACGTCATGTGCTCGCGGTTCTTCTCAAATGTCGTTGGGGACCAGGCCGAGAAGAGTGCGATGGCGGGTGTGTATCAAGCGCAGAGAAGTGGCAGTTTGCTGTGGAGAAGTGTGGCTGATGGCATGATGGCGAAGTGTTATGATGTGCAGGGGAAGAAGACGGAGGCCGCTTCGAAGATGGCTATGGCCGAGAAGTTTGCGCTGGAAGCTACCGGGGGAGGTAGCTCGGGGAGTAATGGGGGGAGTTTTCATGGGTAGATATTTGGAGGGGGGGTTTGTGTGTGTATACTCTACATGGAAAAGGAGAGGGCATGAACATACTGCGGGGCAGGCGCACTGGTTGCTTTTGAAAAAAATATAGCTGGCTGGGAGTAGCGAAAGTACAAATGGTACGGGATGAATGGGAAGGAAAGGGAAAGGCGTATTAGGCGCATATATACCCATTTGCTTTGATTGGCTTTGTTCCTTTCATGTACTAAGTTGACGGGAGGGTCATACCTAGAGAATAGGGTGTTAGGTAGTGTCAAATAAGATACAATTTCGTTGCTAAGGGAGGTAAGCGTTACTCTGCGCACACCCCATTTATCACTCTCGGACAATTGAGACGACGATATGAGTAAGGAGGCACAGTGATACTTACTTCTCTGGGTTCTTTTTGTACCAATGGCGGCTATTGGTAGGTGGCCTACTGATAGAACTATCCTGTAAAAATATCTTGTAAAAAACGTCGAGCTATTGGTAGGTTACCTGGAAATAATCGAGACATTTCTTTTTCCTATTGTTAGAGCAACGAGAGAGATAGGCAGGTACGAACCTCAAGCATCTACTGCCAAATTTACTGTCCATGACGAGAGTGCGACCTATTCCGTACATACTTCCATTTCTTAACACTCGAGGGAAAAAAGTGGGTCTTTTCTTAAGCGAAATTTAGGCTACCTCCCTTTCTGGGGTAATTCAAGGTACTTAAATTAGTTTGTTTGAAACCATGAGGGTTGATTATCCCAAGTCTCTGGGCCAGGGGTTAGAACAACCGCTTGACGCAAGTCACCAACGTCTGGTCATGAAGTGATTATGTCTTGGCATCACAGCTGAAAGTAGCCTTGATAGATTTGCCGTTTGATTGGTCACCACCCTTCGTCTTCCTTTCGTACATCACCTTTTCCCAAGAGCTGATGGGAAGTTGGGAAATGAGTTGGTCTTTTTTTGGATTGTAATTGGAGGTCAATAGCTACCTCTTTGCGAGCTGGAGGTGAGCAAGTGGGTTAAGCCTTATTAAGATACGTCAATGTCGTGTGGGTGGCGACGAGAATGTACCGGTAGCTGTTTTTCACTTTGTCAATAGGGAAGAGAAGGCAGAAGGCGGCTTGTGAGCAACCTGATGTTTTCTTTCTGTCTGGGGACATGGGTGACGGACCTTTAATTGGTTGAAGGATTGAGGAGGCAGTAGCATACCAAGGTCAGAAAAGGGTGCGCGAAGGTACAGACAGATGTGAGATCAAGTGCAGAGGAAGGAGCGACCCGTTGATATGTCGATTGCGGTCTCGTGAGGCAAAGAAGGAAGGAGCGAGGTCGACCTTAAGACATCACCTCTTCCCGTCGGGTTGCTTTTCTAATTTCAAACTCACTTGCTTTATTTCAACGCACTTTATTTGGTACTATTTTGTCACTTCAATTTCACATTCCCATCTTGAGTGTTGAACCATCACCATCAAAGTGTCACCGTCATGGGCTGCGCAGCGTTTGATCCTCGACGGGAGTGAGTGTGGCTATGGAGGTATATTTCTATATTGGATTCAACCTAGAAAAAGTATGCACAAAAGCGAAAAGAAAAATGCAATTCAAACCCTCAGACGTTCGAGCACAGCATACCAGAACAAGTACAAAGCATCACAAAACCCTAAACCTCTCCGCCCCCCACACTTTCGCCTCATCGGACCCTCGCTCCCAAAGCTTCCCGGCCGCGAATCGCTTTCGGTGCCGGTGACAACAAAGCTTCTTGAGATCCGAATGGTGTTCGATTCCCTTCCGCGCACACAATTCATGAATTCCCAATATTCCCCAAAAACTTCTTGATCTCGTTTCCGTCACGAAAAAATACAATGACTCTTGCCCACTCGTTTGCAAGCGGATGTCTTGTACGAGAAGTTCCATTAAAGTCCTAATACGGTCCGCTCCCCCGCCAGATCGAGATAGTAAGGTTCATTTCCTTCAATTAAATTCCATGAGTTTCTTTACTGATTATTCGATAGCTGCAGTGAGATTCCTGATGATAATACGGTCAGTCACCGCTCCTACGGGTGGCTGTGAAGGTTTGTCTCTCCTTTCACTCTCGACATACTCAGTACTAACACGTCTCACGGGCAAAATACTAAGCAAAACCACCCGAGCTATTCCTGCTCCCTCCAAGGAGTTCATGTGCTGAATAGAAACATGATTCGGCAGGCCAAGCGATATTCGTAAGTTTCTCTCCTCCTTCACTTAAGTATCACTCACTAACATCGCTTCAGCGCTTCCCATCTAAAAGCCCCTTCATTAAGGGAAGAGGACTTCTCGCGTACCCTCAAGCGTTTCCCGTGCAACGGTGCAACAGATAAACAAAACTGGAGAACCCTGATGATACAATGCTCACTTGTACAGTACAGATTAAAAAACGGACCAAAGATCACCTTCGGGTTGGAGGGAGGTTTCTTGAGAGCCGCGCGGCGATTAAGTTTTGCAGTGTTTTTCTAAGGATTCTTTTTCGCAAAGCTTCTTTTCTTACCTTCGCGCTGCAGAGTCTTGAGGTGTCAATTGGAGGATCACCAGGATCGCACTGATTCCTTGCGACTCGCGACTTCTTTTATATGTCACTCGATGTCCAGATTCTCAGCGCGATGCGACTTAGATCAGAGAGGTAAGTCGTTTTCAATATTTTACTTGCATTCGAGTCACAAATGAGCAGTGACAGCTTGGGTCTCTCACCAATTCCTCGCGTAACCATCGCCGCGACAAAATGGATAGTTTCAAGCAGGGGATTTTTCTGTCTTTTGTTGCTAGAATCTCTTCATCTCGAGGCCTTCTCAAAAGGACACGATGGGATAGTTTGATTGATAATGAAATATAAAAATATTTTTCAAAGTGATGAAGTGACGTTGAAATCCGTGCGCCCAAAGATTCCTGGCGTGCATCTAAATTGCGCCAAGACCCCGCGATAACTTCAACCCCAAACCCACCAAACCTCTCACTCACTCAAGCTCAACGCCAACATCAAAAATGACCGTCCCCGGGCCCTGAATTCAACACCAATCTCAAATACTTGACTTCAAACCACATCTCGCATCGCCATCTCATCCCCCACCTCAAGATGGCGCCTTCAAAGCCCACGACCACTACCCCAGCCACGTCCCTCACAAACCCCCTCGCAAATCTCACCACCCTCCACCTAACGCTCCACTATCTCAACCACCGAAACAAAAACCAACACCGGCTCGCAAAATGGTATAAATCTCTTTCCCAATTTCTACGTCAGACGGCCAAATTATCGAGGGAAATCGAAGAGTTTGATGCTGCACGTGTTTTAGATCCTGGGTATGGGAGGAAGGATGGGGAAAAAGAAGGCAAAGTGCGGAAAGAAAGTAAATTCACGAATGCGGCTCGGGAAAAATTAGTTTCTAGAATTGAGTTCTTGGCTTTGGGAGGGAAGGGAGATATCATTGGGAGGTGGTATTTGTGAGTCGCTCTTTCCCTCTTCCCTGCCTTGTTTTTTCGGGGAAGAGCACCTAAGAAAATTTAACTAATAAAATACCTAGAGCCTTCTCAACACTCGTCGCCGATAACCAATACGCGTCCCTAGGTTTGATGCTTATCGGCTCTCTGGCAAGATTCCAAACAGTGGTGAAGCAAGTCGCGAAAGAAATTGATCTAGAGCTAGAGCCTCGAGAAATTCCAGTCGGGGAAGAGAAATCTGGGTTGGTTTTATTACAGCCACAGACGAGTCAGGAGGGTAGTAACGATGATTTGGGGGAGGTGATTTCGAGAGAGGGGTTTGAGCCTTTAAAGTTGGAGGCACAGGAAATTGATGAGCCTGGAGAGGAAGAAGTCAGGGTTCAGATAAAGAAGATTTCTTCCAAGGAGAAGAAGAGGAAGGAAGTAAAAGAGGATATAGAGGAGTTGGTGGAAGAATCAACGCCGAAAACCAAACGACCGAAGAAGAAAAAGAAGAAGGGGGATGCTTTTGATGATTTATTTGGTAGTTTGACATGAAATGCCATCTCTCCTTTTGAAAAGGGTCCCAATAACTCTCAATGATCGATATTTGCTGTGCTGCTCATAGGTATGAGTTTTAGTCTTTGCTCCGCGTACGCCTCCATTGTTGGGAATTGTTCGAATGGTCTAGGGTAATCAAAAGTATTGTTCAAGAACGTTTAGGGGAATTAGAAGATCGCTTTCGTAATTCTCCTAGACCTTCTCGATGAATGACCGAAAATAGTCGTACAATAAAGGAAGAACGTGCCGGACCGAGCGTGCTACTTGCCTTGACCTAGTCGATAATGTTTTTTTTTACCAAGGAAGTAGGAAGGCATTCTCAATTTTGTACTCATGTACCTTACACGTGACTCTTTTATGGCCCCCAAATTTGCTGGTGGCTTACTTGTGGCTTACTCGTGGATTACTCGTAGATTACTCGTAGCTTACTCTCATAGTTTACTCGTGGCTTACTCATTGTTTGATAGCTTACTAGAATTTTACTAGCTTACTCGATACATCTCCGGCTTACCCGCAACACTTTTTGGGCCCCAATAGTATACTTTTTTACTCCTTGTTTGGCATCTTATTCGCTATTTCATGGCTTACTTGATTCTTAGTAGCTTATACGCTAAACGTTTGGTTTACTCGCAATTCAATTTTTTGCCCCCAAACTTGGCACTGGCTTACTTGCTATTCGGTCGAGTTACACAGAAACTCGTTCGGGTGTCACTCAGCGACATAACAAGCGAAGAAGGGGAGGTTTGCACCTGCCTATCTGGCTCATTGTTCCAATACTTGGGACAATTTAGAAAATTAGCCCAGGTGTTCTGAAGAATAAAGTTCAATTGTTTCCATATATTTGGGGTAAACTAAATTGTACTGGAAATTGGAGCTACGAATTGTTTTTTGCCCCCTTTATGTCACCATTTCTCATGAATTTGTTACCTGCTGTTCTTAGCAGCTGACTCGTTCTCTGTGGTGCCTCGGAATTCCAGAATGCCATATTCCCCTTGTGTTCCCCCCAAGCTCAATCCAGAGAATACATCACTAAATCCTTCCCAAACCCCCCACCCCCCACCCTACAGTATAATAGCAAGCGTGATGAGGCACATTGCCCAGTATACTGGTAATGTATAATAAGCCTTAGATTCTGACTTGTGGCGGAACCTGAATTTTCGGAGGTTGATCGACGTCTCCGAGTCCAAGTCGGAGGAGGTGGATTTTCTGTTGGTAAGTGGAGTGACCGAGGATGATGTATTGTTGCTGATGTCGTCGTATTATAGTGTTGTGGAAGCATGTCTGGTGATGGTGGAGGTGGCTTTCTCAGAAACCAGAAGGAGTAACACTGATGCTGTTTCCGTAAATCTAAATGCATCATCGTATTAGTCTTGAGCTGAGTGATAGGCAAGCGCGAACCTCGTTCTCGTGACGAGAGGAAATGGGAGAATAATTCCAACCAAATAACCCTTTCATATGATTCTATTTTCTTAAGTTTCAGAACCCAATCCTTCTAACTATACACACGCTTTCCCCCTCTATCTCAAAACTCATTTTTCGAACCCTGCTGCCATCTACAACATTTACAAATACTTCCCCCCCAACCAAAACAGCACACCCCCCAGTCCAACATTAACAACCAAATGCTGCCCCAAACACCACGCCATACTATAAAGAAACTTCGGACTGAAAACCGTCCAAATAAAAAGATGCGTCCTCAACAACGTACAAGCACCCATAACAAACACCAAAGCCGCAGTAACAAAAACCGTCAGCATCGCAAGATGTCCAAACAACAACCCCTGTCCTTCCTTTCCCCCTCGACTCTTAAGACGTAAAAGCATGAGGTTTGTTGCTGAAGTCCAGAATATTGGTCCTGTCCAGTTACTCACGAAGGTTAGAATTCCTACGGCTATAACGTTGTAACCCGAAACGCCGTTGTAGGCGCTGGAGAGGTCGATGGAGGATATGGCGTTGGAGCCCCCGGATGCGAAGAAGGACATGTGTTGGAGGAGGAGCGAGGAGGTGGTTATTTCGACGAGGGAGAGGGAGGAGTCGTTGAGGAGGTAGAATTGGATTTCGAAGATCAGAAGGAGGGGAATGTTGGTTGCTCTTGATTGGGTGGCTAGGAATAAGGTGAGGAGGTTGTGGATGGTTCGCATGGTTGCTGATTATATTTTAGTGACGGAATTTGAATCTGGGGTCAAGGGTTTTCTTACGATTAGGCTTTTTGTGGCTGAAACTGGAGCCCAGTGTATATGCCAGGACCACGGTAATTGCCATGAAAGTGATTCTGGCGCGAGTCACTAATGAGACTCCGACATCATTACTACCGAATGATTTAATGATGTCAGGCATGAGTTCGGGAGAGTCCTCATGCGTAAAGGCGAGTTTAAAAGAAACAGCTGCAGTAACGACTGCTGTCGCAATGACCCCAGCACCAATTCGATGAAATCGAGGGAAGGCAATGCTAACGAAGACCTGAAGAATCCATAAGTAGGTGATGGCAACCAAAGACCAAAAGAACATCCGATGTTCGAAGAAGAAAGTCTTTGCTATATCTGGCTCGCCAGCCCATTTCTGGCCTGTCTGATTCCAGCGTCTTGTAAATCTGGCAGCGAGGAGAATAAAAATTGAGCTGAGATCTAAAAGACGGGATCCTAGGGATCCAAACTCCCTCTTTCGTTTTCTGTTGATGTTAGTCAATGCCACCTAGTTTGTTGGAAATTGCATACCCTTTGACCCAAAGTAACATCAACCAAGCTGTAGCAGCCCAATACCAGAAATGATGCTCTTCTTCGACATAACTGCTTGCAAACATCATGGTTCCATAAAGAAGCGTGATGAGAATGAAAGGGGCGCTGTTTCTTATGGAATTGGCGATAGTCGGAGCTACAGCAATAGATGCCAGTAACAAACCAGTTGCGGCAACGACTTGACCCGTGACAAGCTTTGAAACATCGTAATCGCTCGCGGTGCTACTCATCAATTCGGAAGCCTTGTTGAGCCACTGTTTATTTGTTAGTTTTAGGGGTCGATTCAATGCCATGAGTAAACAAACCTTGATAATCATCAAAACCCAAGCATCGATATCTTGGTGTTCTTCGTCTGCTTTTGGCCTCGCTCGGGCGATGATTCTCCATTCACACGCAAGTTCCTCGACGTCGCTACTCAATTGATCACAACTTGATGATGGTCCGTCACCCTCAAATGATGGAAAGGTAGCCTCAACAACATTTAGAATCTGTCTAGCATTTCTCCATAAGATCTGAGCTTGGTCGTTGCCTATTGATGTTTAGCAAATATGAAGAACATTCTAAAGAATCTTTACATACTATGTTGCCAGAAGGGAAGAAAGGCGGGAATGAAAGCTCCTAGGTTGTTTTGAGGAACCGGAAATCCCAAAAGGGCTCCCAAAGTAGGAGCAATGTCGGATTGTTCGACCGTCGAATAATATTGGAAGTTTTCCTCGAAGGCAGCAGGTGTTTGAAACCCGGAGTTGATTGTTTTCAACTTGGGAGATATGAAGACAAGAGCAGGTGAAGTTTCACCTGGAGCCGAACCACCATGATTACCAGCATCATTCATGCCGTGATCTCCTAACAGTATCAAAAGCGTCGATTCAAGGGCCTCGGTCGTTTCAATAGCATGATGTATTTGGGAAACAATTCCATCCATCTCACTTTGCTTTGGGATCATATTGGGACTTTTGTTTGTTAGTACATTCAATTCAACAATGGACTTGTGTAAAAAGTTACCTTCGAGGTCCTGCCTTGTGTCCAATATGGTCAAGTCCAAGGTAGTGTAGCACCATAGTATTCCAATCATCATTCTTCAATTCTTGAGGGACATGTCTTGTAACGTTATTGTCCACTTCGGTGAAATCCTAACAAAATAAATTCAGCTATCTGCTATATACACCCAACAAACATAGACTGACCGCAACAAAAAAGCTTGAAGTGCCATCTGCCCGATCAAAAAAGTCCGGAAAGAGCTTCAGCCAGGTGTCATCCCCATACATGATCATCTTTCCACCCCCCTTGGCCTTCAATTGTGCCAGCCATGTGTCTTGTGTGGCCAGGGTAGAAGAGGTATCGGATTCTGCGAAATTGAGAATCACATCGAGGAAGGAAGGAGTAGAGCCTGTAGTGATGGCTTTGATTCTCGGCATGGTAATGGTAGGAGACGTGGCATGCGCTGTAAAGGGGATCGCAGCACCAGAGGAAATTAGACTGTTGACCTGTTAGCTTTCTGACCTTGTTCAATTGGAAAGTCCCAAGTACCTCTGTGTAAATTTGAACCCAGATTCTTCACCAAAGACGAAATCACTACCATTGTCAGTTCCTATCCGCATTCCCTCATTCCGAGCCGCCGTACCTTCGAAGAGCGTCTACCACCATAAAAATCACCTTGTCAAACGGAGCCTCTGGCGGAGGTCCATATTCCAGGGATTCATACTGGGCTAATCCTGTCAAGAATGGCTTGTAGGGAAAGAAGCCGCTTGCAAAGGTTAGTATGGCGATTGGGATCAAAATATTTGCTGCCACAAGACAGATGGTCGAAATTCGGGAGACCATCGCGCTGGAAGAATTGAAATAGGAAACCTATGGGCCACGGCCATGCAGTATCAATAACTGTATTTTTGGAACTTGAAGAGACGAAGAAACAGCCATTATACGAGCATGAGTGCGAATTGGGAAAGACAGTGTCGCGTTGAATGAAGTTGATGTACCTGGAAGGCTGAGAAACAATCTGGCACCCGAATGCGCCTCGCCAGCTCACTGGGGACGAATTCTTGCAACCCCTGGTGGCTGCTTCACGATAAGCCTCTTATCGTGAAACCCAGCTCTGCCAAAATAAATTTCCAAGTAATTGTTTACCTATATATTTAGTAGGGTAGTTGAAGTCAAGATTTGGTGCCAGGTAGGTTTAAAAATCGAAAAACCTCCCAATTTAACTTGCAGATTCTGGAACGTTAAATTTTGGTATTGGCAAAGAATTTCCAGCAACAGTATTTCCATTCCCATGCGCCCAGAACTCCTGGCAAAACTTCTTCCTAAACTCCAAATCCCTCTGCATTCCATTGTCAAGATGTCCCTACTCTCCTACTTCTTCTGCTTAGGCCGTCCAACTCTCTTGCCATCTTTGTATTTGGGAAAGACGATAGATGCTTTGCGACTAGATCTTCGTCCGGTGCTTCTCTTTTCGATTCGAGTTTTTCTGGCCGGGACAGCAGTCTTGGAAGAGTCTTGATCGATTTCCATGGCTAGAGGATTGTTAGTTCATGGTCCATAGCCAAATAGTAATCGAGGGTTGGTAAATACCTTCAGATGCCTTTTCCGGAACTGGGTCAACTGCTTTGGTCTCGGAGGTAGCTAACAAGTGTATTAGTAAAGCAATAAAGATGGCATCCAAGCATTGCAACGCGCTGCCAGCATACCTCCAGCAACCTCCATCTCTACATCCTTTTGCACCGGCGTGGGTTTTGGCTGGGCAATCAGCGCAAGTAACTTTGCTTGCATACGCTCATTTCTCGCCGATTCGATTGGACCGAAAACCTTGCTCTTGAGCGCAACATTGTTGGCCTTGCGCGAACTCGATCTTGCTCCCTTTGCCATTGTGAATTGTGGTTGGTGGGTGTAGACGGCGGGTTGTAAATTGAGCTAGAAAACGGCGGGGTTAGGTTTTTGATGGAAAAATGTCTGGAGACTGAATTTGGTGCGGTGATAGTAAAAGCGGCAGTGAGTTAGTACGGCTGCCGTCCGGTGCCATTCCGTGAATAGAGATTAGCGCAAAAGCAGCGCAGCATTGGATGATCTCCGGCCGGTGTCGAGGGGTTACTAGTGTAGTTCTCTTGCCTCGACTCCAATGCCTCGACTTCAACCCAAAGGCAAATCACCACCAAAGAGGCTCAATGGAAATGAAAGGCAGCACCAGCGCAGATTGGGCTTTGCTAGCTTCTGCTCTTGTTTAAATATCTAACTCGGCCCATTCCTCCTCCATGAATGGAAAATAGACACGCGCGAATCTATTTCCCTGACCTAGACAGACAGACAGACGTTTCTGCAGCCTCTCGTCTCGTCCCTCCAACATGTCCTCGATGGGGGGAAACCTTTTGGATGCCGAGCCCCTGGTGCGGACGGTGAAGGACGGTGGGATGCTCAATAAAACCCTCATCTTGATCTGCCAGGCAGACGGGCTCAGCAGGACTGGTGTCAAGTTGGAGTTGCAGACGCGCATCATCGACCGTATGTTACCTATCTTCTATCTTCCCCTTCACTTCCACCTCGCCGTTGCCATCTTCAGCCTCGTCCTCACCGTTGAATTGGTCCATGCATACTTGTACCAATCAGGTAATCTACCTATAACTAACTTCCTCTCCCACAGGAATTCGCCTCTACGCTAATACCCAAAACATCGAGAAATTCGACAAATTGAGAAACCTCATCCTCCATCCTCCTACTTCAGGGTCTGCCGCAAGTTCACCCTACCACTCAGGAATGGCCAGCTCGTCCTCGCCAGCACGAACAGGTCCGGCGACACCAAGTCCTTATCTAGGTTTAGGTGGGTCGAATCGCCATAACGGATACAACAATATGGGGGGAGGCGCAAATGCATATCTCGGCGCCTTCGCTCAGCCAAAAGGTGAGGCTATCGCAAGTTGGACGCTTGTCATGAGATATGATCTGATCTTTGATAGGAATTGAGTTCAAGCCCAGCCCATTCTTCCATGTGGAGCAACAGATCGGAGAGACTATAACATGCGATGGTGAGCAATCTACTCCTCTCTTGACGCGTACGACTAACACCAATTTCAGCCATGGTACATCATCGCAACGCGGCGAAGATAACTCTGAAGGCCCAGGAGTATCCCATCCTAGGTCGAGTCAAGAACGATCCGACATTGAAAGTGATGATCTTCTGTGCTGGCGAAAATAAAGGACCACAAGATGTTGCATTTCCTCATCAATCTGAGATCAAGGTCAATACAGGTGCCGTTACAGCCAATTTACGAGGTCTGAAGAACAAACCAGGTTCAACTAGACCAGTCGACATTACCAAAGAGCTTCGGTTAACTCCTTCCAACTACGCCAATATTGTGGAGATGACTTACGCTCTTACAAACAAGGTAGATGGTAGTTCCTTACAGGTCGGCAACCAATATCCACCCCCTTGTTGCCTTTTAATATTCACTCTCCTTTACCCTTTTGCGCCATAATTCAGTCTATCTTATGCTGACACCAAAACAGAAATTTTACCTAGCAATTCACGTGGTCAAGGATGTACCAATCACAGAGTTATTGCAAAAGCTCAAGTTAGGAAGGCACATTACAGAAAAGAGTGTGTTGGATGAAAGTGAGTCGCTATTTGCTAAATCTTTCAGTACATAAACTAAAACAATCCAGTGGCGACCAAATCCCGAGATGTTGATATAATTGCAACAGCTTCGGTCCTATCTCTCAAGTGTCCCTTGTCAACTTTGCGAATTGACCTGCCAGTTCGATCTCTGGCGTGTCGACATAACCAATGCTTTGACGGCACATCATATCTTCAATTGCAACAACAGGGTCCTACTTGGCTCTGTCCAATCTGCAACCAATCTGCCCCTTTCCAAAATTTGGTTGTTGACGAGTAAGGAAAATATTACCCTGAGCAATGAAAAGTACTAACTTTCCCCGCAGCTATGTCAATCAAATATTGAAGAACACCAATAAATCGGTCGATCAAGTCACGGTTCAGCCAGATGGCAAATGGGAACACCACGCCAAAAAAGAAAATGCTCGCCCATCAAATGGAGTTGCCAGCGATGATGATGACGACCTCGTTGAGATTACCAAGAATGGCGATAATGTGACAATGGGGGCACCAAATGGTTATGGTTCACAAGCCCAAAGATCTGTTTCTACCGCGTCGGGTCCTTCCAGAAATCAAGGCGCTACGAGTGCAAAGCGGCCAATTACTGATGTCATTGACCTTACATCAAGCGGAGATGAAGATGAGGAACCTGCAAGAACACCAAAGCGACAGCATACAAACGGATACGGAGGAGGAAGCGTACCCGCCTATCGACCGGCGCCGTCAAATGGATATAGGTAGCCCGTCGCCTATTTGATGTACATGCCTTTTTCCTCCGTCTTTTTGCATTTTATATTACATGTTTCGTTCTGGGCGTAATGTGTAAAAATATTTCATGATTCCCCAAGAAATTGCTAGGCGTTTGGGAGGAAAGCAAATGGGTGCTTGCTATGGTTGGAGCATCTGGGGGCGTCAATACGGATGGGTCGAATTAGGCCAAGAGCAGAGAACAGAGAACTTTGCATTACTTGGCTTTCACAGGCATTCAAGGAAATGCTCATAGGGATGAATTCAAAGAATATTCCATGATTGTTTGGTGCCTTTGGTTTCACGGTGAATTTGTTTCATATTGGCCAAGGACACATGCCACTTGCCATTACGAGCGAAGCTAACAGCTATACTTGAGCATTAGAGGTAAATGAAGTCAAGGTATTAGAGTCTTGTTGAATTATGTAGCTCACATTGTAAGAAACTCCGACCTTGATCTACGTACACCCTTTCGTATTATGACCCAAATTATTCGGCAAAATCACCGCTATTAACCCAGATGACTTAAGTAAAATCAAAACAATGAGTCTCTAAAACTCTTCTACAGCTTTCCTAGATTGTCGCCTAAAACAATGTAAGTATACAAGAATGAGTGCCACCCTAAGCATTCTCATTCACTGGTTCTCACCCATTTAGCTTGATATTTGGTATATGAACAGCTTGTTTGTTTTTGGAGTAATCTTCTTCAGAAGGAGCTGGATCCATGATGTCGAGTGCAAGTATGAGGGTGAGCATGGCCAGTGTATCAGAGCACCGAGAACATACGCAAGAGCGTGTGAGACTCGCTGTAATTCGATTTCATTGAATTTTTTATAGAAAAAATAAAGTAACCATTCTCCATCCTCCCCGACCACCCACTCCTACCTACGCCACCAGGATCCGCCGTGCAATGCAAACTCCTTCACCGAACCATTTATTTCCAGACCGCCCCTCCAAGAGTTTTATCCTTGTATTCTTCGCGTAAAGTCATGTCTTGTCGTAACAGTGTGGAGAGGAGAAAGTAGGACCAGTGAGCCAAGCAGCCAAAGATATATTTGTAAACCAGAGAGGGTTGGGTTACAATAAAACCAAAGAAGAGCTCAGAAGGATGAGACAAAAGCCAAATTCAAAATAAAACCAATCAGCATATACTGAATAAACCCCCACTAAGAGCGATCTCAAGACCGTCTAATCTCTAGACAGAGGGTTCTCTGGTTTCCGAATAGGCAAGACGGATTTTGGTTTTAGGGCATCAGTGGAAGCCCCTTCTTTGGTGCTGAGTTCTGATGGGGTGGCTCGACCTGAGAGCGCTGGGGTGCCCATACCAGTGAGAGGGCTCACGACGCCGGAAGGAGGAACGGGAATTCTAATGTCTTCGGGGGACCCCGGGATAATCTTCTCGGCGACTCCTGGGATGATGATACGCTTCGCTTCGTTTTGGTAGGAGGCTGGGATGATCTGAGGGTTTGTTAATATGCTTTCATACAAGAGGAATCATTCGTAAGTTTACCTCGATGATCTCGTTTCGTGGGAATTTCAACGATGGAATGCTCATGGCATCGCAGGCCATGAGGTAGCCGTAGAGCACTCGTAGAACTGATTCGTGAGCAATGATCAGGAGATCGTTTTGCTCTCGCTCAAGTTCGAGAATAATTGGCTCCAAACGAACTGCAAGATCGTGGTAAGACTAGATATTTGTGAGTAAGAGCAAATAGAAGGGAAAAGGGTGTAAGTCATACCTCAGCGCGAGGATATCTGTGATGATATGGGTCTTTTTCGTGAAGTCCAACTTCATCAGGATACACACGACGAATTGCGTTCTCTGAAAGCTTCTCACAAACACCTGGATTGAGTTGGCTCATCTGAGATCGTTGACGGATTTTGTATCCACGACCCTCAAGAACGGCAGCGGTCTCAACTGTTCTCTTTCTGGTTGAAGTCCAGACGGTCAAAGGCTTCAATGGAGCATCCGAGCCACCTGATTCAATCAGAGCGGCTCTCTCGGCCTCACGGTGTGCAAGGAGTGCATCCGACATCTTCTCGGCATAATCTGCACCTTCTGAAGAAAGGTGTGCATCCAGTTTGTACGAGTCTTGCTGGCTTGAGGTACCTGCTCGAGCAAAGAATGTGTGACGAGACTTGATGTGCAAATTCATCAAGTAGAAAACAATTCGGTGGGATAGATAACCGAAGCTAACATTGTTGTACTGAATTCGTTCTCCAGCATTGATCATCTTGACATAGTTGAGATCGGGTTCACTCATAGTCTCGAAGTAAGGGATTTTCATATCAATTCTCTTGAGGTAGAGCTTAGCTGCCTCATCCGGATCCATACCAATAAACTAAACTTCATTAGCACTTTTCATATAGCCAAGTCTCTTATACTCACATCGGGGGAAGAAATCTTCACACTCCGAGCATTTTCTTGGAGGATTCTTTCGTCCGTAACATACGACTCGAGGAAAAGGGTCTGTAACGACATTAGTTTTCATCAACAAAGTTTTCCTTACGATCCACATACTTGAACATCGTGTTTTGCAAATTCCTTAGCAAGGGAACGACGGCCGTTGATGAGAGGATTGACTGCATCATAAATGGCGACTTGACCATTTTCGTGGTTGAGCCAACCATAAATATCTTCTCGGCATTTCTTTAGGATCTTTTGGCGGACCATAACTGAAGCTGCTGAAGCATTGATGAAGAAGTAATCATCCGGAATATCGACACCTGGACCCATTGAAGCACGTCGATAGTCTCCAAGATGGAAGACCCGAGTCTTGACACCAAGCCTGTGGGAATTTAGCGAGAGAGGCATGAAGTAAAACAGCCACAGAACTTACCATTGCAAATAACGACAAAGTGACACTGAAACATGGCTGACAGAAAATATTAGCTAAGTATGAAAGGATTGTCGATAGAACAACTCACGTCTTCCCACGTGCGGGCAAACCGACGAGGACGATGGCTATCCTTCCCGAGTGAAACAGGCGACCCGACATAGTACTATACAGTTGGGCTGGAGCCATTGGAGAGCTATTTTCGTCAGGAACATCGTGAACGCCGTCAATGAAAGTGGACGATCGTCTTCTATATCTAGGAGAATTGGCGGCGATTTCGGCAGTGCTGCCATCAAATTGCAGAAGGTTAGCAACATCCCCAGCAGAGCTAAGAAGTTCGGGTCTGATGGTCTGGGAAGAAGCAGTCGAAATCATCTCACGCTCTGCGTCGACTACATCATCTTGCTCTTCCTCTTTCGACGGCTGCTGCTCATGTTTCTCGGAAAGATCATCGCCAATAGACGATTGAAACGGTTCGGGGCTTGTCATGATGACTTTTCCACTTTTCACTTATGGTGTGACTTGCAGCAATCGAGTTTGTGTACTACCGAAGAACAAGAAAGACGGGTATTTATGTAAATAAGAAAATGGACTCACAGAAGGGTATCCATGATTGCTTCTATTTGTCGCTAGCAAGCGGGCCAGGTGTATCGTAGGTAGCAAATGGGTAAGTCGGAGGGACGCTAGCAAGCCGATAATGCAATCTGATGGGGTATGATGAGGTTGAGATAGATTCCGTTTGATGGATTTCTTCTCAAATAGACGCAGAATACTCTCTTGTGGAGGAAGGCGGAGTGGTGAAGTGAGTAATTGCTTTTTCTTGTATGGTGAAGCACTTTGAGGGTTTTGTGCTCTGAGCTGTGTGTGACCTTGTCTTAAGAGTCCGAGTAGGAGGGGAGGATTTTGAAAGAAGAGCCTGCTTTGGTCAAAGTTATGGTTATGTCGAAGGAGAGGAAGAAGAAGGATGATATGGGACGGAAACCGAGATAACAATGAGCCTTTTACTCCAAGTCTTAGTTGGGTTTTGCATCATCAGATCAACCAATTATCGGTGCTTCCTTCCCCGTCCCCGTCCAAGAGTGAATCGGCCTTGGCGCCAGACCTTGCCTTCTTGCTCTCGCCTCGCAATCCCGCTGCTGCCTTGATGCCTCGTTTTCTGCCTCATAAGCCGAGCTCCCTTTTAGAAAAAAGTTGCTTTGGGATCCTCGATCGCATCACAACCAGGCGCTTTGAATATCCTCCATCCCATCTCCCGCCACGCCTCCAATCTCCCTGGATCCTCTACTGGTTCTCTCACACATCACCATTGAATCTCACCCTCATCTACCTTGATACACGGTCAACATGTCCGAGATCATAGGAGACAAGGACTCTCCTTTGGGTTTCCTCCTCAACAACCCAGTCGGCGCCGCGCTCGCAGATACATATGCTTCATTCTCGGAACGGAGAGCGGCATTGGGGCTGTCGAATCCAGGAACGACAGAGAACATTGCTAGAGAGGTTCAGCGAGATGTCTTCTTGAACCAATACACCTTCTCCGGCCTGCGGGCAGATCTCACCAAGGCTTTCAGCATTGCTCCTTTATTCCAGGTTTCTCATGCTTTCTCTATGGGATCCCAGGGTCTGCCTCCATATGCATTCGCAGCGCTATTCGGCACAAACAAGGTTCGTAACTTCACTGGTACTTTGATGGGCTGAGGAATCAGGCATCGGGCCCTAAGTCTTTGAGCATCTCTTGAAAGACAGCAGCTGACATGTTCTCCTGCAGGTGTTTATGCAAGGAAATATCGATAATGATGGGCAACTCTCAACCAGATTCAATTACCGATGGACACCCTCTTTTGTCACCAAGACCATGGTGCAAATCGCTCCGGGCAACCAGTCTATGCTACAATTGGACAACGAGTATACGGGGGCGGATTTCACAGCATCACTTAAGACTTTGAACCCTTCAGCTATAGATGGCGGTCTTACTGGAATTTTCATTGCTAGCTACTTGCAGTCGGTTACACCAAACCTTGCTCTCGGATTGGAAGCAATCTGGCAACGCTCAGCACTCAACCAAGGCCCCGAGACAGCTCTTTCATACTGCGCAAAATATAAAGGAAGCGACTGGATTGCCACGGGACAATTGTCAGCACAGGGGGCTATCACTACATCATACTGGCGAAGACTCACCGACAAAGTGGAGGCTGGCGTGGACTTGAACCTTCAATTCGTGGGATTGTCCGGTGCTGGAATGATGGGAGGAGCCAAGAAGGAAGGTGTCGCAACAGTTGGCGCGAAATACGATTTTAGAATGTCAACTTTCAGAGCTCAAGTGGATTCCACAGGAAAGTTGGGATGTTTGTTGGAGAAGAGAGTCGCACCAATGGTGCAATTGACTTTTGCCTCTGAGATGCATCATGCCACGGTTTGTACTCCCTCTCGTGTCTTTGATCGCTCATACTGACATATTTTATAGCAACAGGCAAAGATTGGTGTTGCCGTCAACATCGAGTCAGGTGGTGAAGAAATTCAACAAGAACAAACTGGGCCACCAGCACAAATCCCATTTTAAACAAAGCAAACCGGAACGACTCACCCCTCCACTCTAATTGATATATAATGCCTCAAACGAAAACACCCTCCCGGACATATCCAATCCTCACCCCTCGAACCCTCTTCTTTCGACCTACTCCTTGTCTTACTATCTTTCAACAATCGAAAAGGCGCCAAATGATATGGTAGCCCTTTCAATGTTGTACTTTTGCGCTTGTTGTTACTCCTGGAAAAAAGGGCCCCTTCTGCATATTTGGTGGACGGGAAATGGAAAGATGTGACGAACATAGACCTTTCTTTTTGTTACGTGATAGTTGTTTTGGGGCGGTGGTTGCTGCATCTTTCTGGGCGAGTTTATAATGCAAATGTGTACGAGTGTTGCCGTGTTCGCCAGTGGGACTTTGGCTGGGAGATGGAGCGGTGGATGGATGGATGGAGATCTGTATCATAGTGGCTTTTTATGCGCGGTGGGGTAAAGGCGGTATTTTGCGTGAAATGCTCACTGTAGATACCTGTGTATAAAAAAAAGGACACTTTACATGCCAAAAGATGGTGGGGTGTAGTTTATGTGGAGCTCTTGTCATTGTGACTTTCTATCTTCGTTGGGGCTTACTAGGGACCCAATAAACCCAACGCTTCGAGAGAAATTTTAGTATTTGGAATCCTGGCAGTACCACTGCACCAGGGTGAAGATCCTTAGAATTGAGAGGTACGGGTACTGTATCGTTTTCACCGTCACTAGAAACCTATTGAACTTTGTGGATCTTTGCTGTTCTGTTGGGCTTTTTTGATATTGTTTTGTGGGAGTTTGGACATGGTAGGACAGTAGTGAGGGATTTTGAAAGGTATGTGGAGTATGGGGAATCGATACGACAGTAGGGGGCTTTCGACAGTAGTTGGTGCGGAATAAATCGGCTGCTGCTTCTACAGTAAAGAAGTTGGTACATTGAGATGGAAAATTTCGAATTTTCTCCTGTGTTTCCTGAGAAATGGATATCTCCCCACAAGAGGAATTGGTTTTCTCAGAGACAGGCCTCCCCCAATGAGCGAGATCTGTCACCGCCGGAACAACTAATCACCATGTCGTTGTTCAGATGCTCTTCCTTTTATTAAGTAAAGACTGCAAGGTATATTCGAGGGTCTTGGACCACTGTATCTCTCCCAACGCTCTCGAGGATATCTCAATTTCGCATTGGGGGGGGGTCAGTAAGCACCCTTAAAACCCCGGATAGGTAGAAATGGAACGAGCCCCTGAGAAGGAAGTTATCGAGAAGTACTACATCTCCAGGGGGTTTTGAGGAGTCTGGTTACTCCAGGAATAATGGTTGAGTATTTATGGTATTTTGGCTGAGAGGGGTTTAATTCTCAATTTGAGAGGTACATCTTATTGACAGTTATTTAAGGGGGAATCATGTCCTGCTACATCATTTCAGACGCTCAACCTTATTCACCCAGTTACCCAGGAATCTTCCTGTTGGCTTGTGATTTTGTGAGGTTTTCTTGTGCTTATTGACTTTTTATTATGTTTGGGGAACTTTCAAAGTTGTGCTGTGAAGGATTTGCAAGGAGATATGGATGTGTTTGGGTAAAGAATATTCGAGGGTAGGGAGAATTTCGACAGTAGGTGGTGTTGAATTGATTTTCTGGGGAACTGCTAGGGCATGTGATATGTTGTTTATGACTGGGTTAGTGTATCAAGGCAAACCCTTTTGAATGAGTAACTTGCTGACTGGTTTTCCGTGATCGCGAAGTTCCGTGCTTTCGTGGTGAGTGATTCCACCTCCTGTTATGCTTGGGATGAAATATATATAGTTTGTTATTTTGGTTGTTCCCATCAAATTGATGATATAGGTGGGTAGGTGGGCCTTTAGGGGAGAAAGTAGTAAGGTTCTTAGGTAGAAAGAGCTCATTCAAAGCTCATTTCTACATCATAGGTTTGGGTTCATATAAATGGGTTGCGGTTGGATTTTCTTTTGTCCAATAGTACCTTGAATTTTTCCAGAGTACTTCTTCACTCGTACTCGTCGTACTCGAGAGACCTTTCCTTCCTTGGTGTTTCTTTTCTTCTTGCCACAACGACACCGGCTCTTCTGGCACTTCTGGCTCACTTGGCTGTTACCTTCTGTCGGGGAGTCTGTGTATCAAGGTATCTATTTGTATGAAAACATTGCCTGCGGATTAATTTAAAAGTAGAAGGTTAATGGAGAAGAATCAAAATGATTTAAAGGACATGAAAACCAATAAACTGGATTCGACAGTAACAAAACATCCGACGGTAGTTGGTATCCTTTAAATCCATATCTTTTCCCAACTTACTTTCATAATACCATGGCAGAGGTTCTGGTATCCTTTAAATCCATATCTTTTTCCCAACTTACTTTCATAAATACCATGGCAAATGCGCTGCGTACCACTTAGAGTTGTATCTTACAGCCTATGGTTGATAGACGAAACGGCCAACATTTTCGCCTTGAGCGGCCTGGTAGAACTCCATAACCGCTGAGTCATTCTTTGTCAATCTTCCAAGCATAAACCACTCCTTAAAGTCTCAGCAAAGCGGATCTACTACAAGTAATACTCAAATTACCTTTGAAAATCTCCTTGGGGAAACGAGACCCTAGATTGTCGAAGCGTTCTCGCTCTGAATGAATACCCTGTTCTTGACACATCTGCCCTACTGTATTCCTGGAGATATCTCCTGGTATCTGCTTAGATGTCTTTTATCTAGTGAATTAAAGAGATAAAGGAACAATTTGAATTTATATCGGCTGAGCACTGTACTGAAATAGTAGACAAATTCTAGAATAAATCTTCGTTCTACGCGAAAGATAAAATACCCCTGGGCGATATCAATGCTACACTGACGTCGGTGGGAAGCCTGAGACGAGGGTAGCATTGTATTGTTGGCTTTTCCTATCGAAGGTAATACTGCTCGGATAGTAAATAATCCACCCGCAGTGATATTTTTAGGAGTCTTAGTTAATTCTGCCAGCGGTATTTAACACAGAATATTAAAACATAAATATAACACCTTTCCCTCCAGAACAGAACTCCGTATTCGTAGCTACACTTCTACTTTGGATAGAAATCAAGGGAGAAATCCCTCTAACCTTCAAGATATTATTCACCGTCTTTCTTTCACGCTCGTGTTAAATTGGGTATTGGGAACACCAGTTTTTCCCAGAATTCGTGAGTCAGTGTCTTTCCGTTCCCATCTCAGAGACCCTTGAGAACAAATGAAACTTGAGTAGCTTGTATTACCATCGAAACTTCTGCCACTGTCGAAACAATTACTTCTGAGTTATGTTCCCTTTGAATCTCTTTTGAATATGTAGTTTTTTGTTCTCCTATCTTGGCATGTTGCTTATGGTGTTTATTCTATCTTATGATACAGTGAGTTGTATGTTTCTTCAATCCAATACACTTCCAATGTACTATCGACGTGGAAAAACTCAACTGTACTTTGCAAGTGGGAAAACTTCTCCTTCTTTAGAATGAAGGAGGTCCAGAGAAAGTGTGAGTCAAGTTCACACTTTACGGAGTTTTGAGAGAGTGAATAGAAGGAGTTGGTGGGGTGGTTCATTGAGTACTAAGTGTAGTTGCACTGAGTAGGTAATCTCAAGTGGTTTTTGGAGAGGGGCTGAAGACTTGGTGAATTCGCTTTTGGGTTTATAAGTTGGGGGTGGGGGGGGGGGGGC